>CAUYLG010069739.1:0-74481 GCA_963573385.1 Cacajao melanocephalus
CATCACTAAAACTGTACCCTGTGACCACCATCTTCACATTCCACACCACCCCCAGCCCTTAGCAGCCACCAGTCTCTGTTTCTATTTGAGTGTTTTGTTGTTGTTTTAAGATTCCACACATAAGTAAGATCATGTAATATTTGTCTTAGTTTATCTGGCTTATTTCACTTAAGCACAATGTCCTCTAGTTTCATCCATGTTGTTGCAAATGGCACAATTTCCTTTTTAATAGCTGAATAATACTTCTGTGCATTTGGGTGTGTGTGTGTGAGTGTGTGTGTGTGTGTGTGTGTGTATATATATATATATATATATATATATATATATATATATATATATAAAATCACAGTTTCTTCACTCATGCATCCATTGATGGACACTTAGGTTGTTTCCCTATCTTAGTTACTATGAATAATGCTGCAGGGAACATGGGGGCATAGATATCTTTACAAGGTGTTGATTTTATTTATTTTATTTGGGTGTATACCCAAAAGAAGGATTGCTGGGTTATATGATAGTTCTATTTCTAACTTTTTTAGGAGCCTCCATATTGTTTTCCATGACAGCTGTACCAATCTACATTCCCACCAACAGTATATAAGGACTCTCTTTTCTCCACATCCTTGTTAGAACTTGCTACCTCTTGTCTTTTTGATCATAGCCACTCAAACAGGTGTGAGGTGGTATCTCACTGTAGGTTTGATTTGTATTCCTGACGATTCAGGATGCTGCATTTTTAACAAACTCACTAGATGATTCACAAGTCCTTGAGGTCCATGAAATCTGAGAACCACTAACACACAAGCCTTTGTCATGGGATATAGCATGATCCACCTTGGGGACTGAGGGCCACTGTCTTCTCCAGCCTCATCTTCCCTACGTGCCCTTGAAATGCCACTTGAGCTTGCTGCCCAGGACGTCTCTCCTCTATCCTCTAGGAAATGTCTGCCCTTCCTTCCTGGTACAACTCATTTGCCACCTTCTCCAGGAAGCCTTCCTGGGCTCCACAAAGCTGAGCTGCTCATGCTGTCCTCTGTACTTACAGCAATCTGCTTTTCATTCTGGGATGTATCTCAACTTCCTCTGTGACCTGGGGATCTAGAGCCATCTGGACAGGGTCTTCCACTTCAGATGAAATGGGAGGGTGGGGAGAAGGGCCAATAATGGCCTGAAAAGAAGGTGGCCCTTCCTGATCATCCACCACACATGTTCACATTCATCAATGACTTTGCTCTTTCCTGCTAACTGAATGGCTTGAACTGCCATTCAGATACTAACAGGCGAGGACACTGAGGCTTGCAAAGCACAATATGGAGTCTGCACTGCTGATAAATGGCAGAGCTGGACCTGCACTCCAGCTCCTCTGGACTGCAGAGACACCGTTAAGGCATCACTCTGAAAGCTAGAGACAGTGGTCATAAAACAGCTGATGACAACCTAAGACCTTGATTCTTCTGCTGTGCATGTTCAGTCCCTGAGCTCCCCTCTCTGCGTGCAGCACATATGTGACTCTGAGTCAAGCCTTTGACCCAGGGTGATTCTGATCTAAAGCCCAGCATCACTGTCATAAGTATGAGAGCCACTGTCCCCTTAAATTTACAGACCTGCTTTATACTCCCACAGAAAAGCAGTCACAAAATGACCCTCACATCAGGCATCCATCAGAAATCTGTGTGTAATTTGTCTTTATTATGAGGAAAAAAGGGTTGGCAGAGAAGCTGGGGGGAGTTGGAGGAGGAGAAATTAATTTGATGTCAGGTTTCAATTGTTGAGTTACTAATCTAATCAGTGACAACTTACCCTTTTAGATGTACGGCTTGGCTTTCCAAAAATTAGAAATATCCTCTTTTTCCAAAAGGCTGTTGGAAAGGAGATAATTACCCCAATACAATCTGTGCTTATTCTCAGAGTTGTGTTTTTTTTTTTCTTTTAAACACGACAACATTTCCTACATGTGTTCAGTGAAGCTGAAAATGCTATTTTGATAATGGGCCCACAGAACGTTTAACAGGCCTGGACGACAATGTGAGACTTTCTTAAGGAACGAGGAGGCAATGAAAAGCTATTATAGGAGTCATTAATGGGGACTGGGAGGTTTGCCGGAGACATCACTGCAATTCTCAGTTTTGCTCTTTTCTTAATAAAGCTCTTTGGAGATCAGATCTGAAGTGAGATCTCGCCAGAACCCAGAGCCCTCAGCCCTGTCCTTACTCAATCTGACCCTCCCAGCTGCCAAGATTGAACCCTCCTCCCTCAATACCCTCCCCATTTGATAAAGATTGACTAAGCATCTACCATGGGTTAATTTCCCCATTATGTACTGGCAATGAGTTGAAAACAGTCTTTGCCCCTACACTTTACAGCCCCGGAGGAAGGAGCTAAGAAAGGAGAGTCACAATCCCAAGTGATGGGTTCCGTGATGGGGTAGCTGTGTGAGAGCAGAAAGTGGGGAGCAGCTAAAGTTCCTGATCTTAAAAGATGATTGAATTTTCTTAGTGTGAGAAACTGAGCCTCATTAATCTGGCTTCAGTTCCACACCCATCCCTGAACCTGAGGCCAGAAGTATGAAATACACTCTGATAGGCCACATGGTCACATAACTATCCTTAAAAGTGACAATAGAGTCAACTGCTGGAAAAACTCATTGACTTAAAGAAGGGTAGAGGTGGTTCCCCATAGAACTAGGGGACAAATTCTGTTCCCAGAAGTGGGGAAGTAAATACTGATCAGGCTGAACTAGCAGCTGTCCACTAAGCAGATAGGCACCTGTTACCCCCAACAGAGGTCATGCCATCTTTCAGCTCTGTGGCTACAAAAAGCCACAACTCCTGGAACCTGGCTACAAAGGGAGTTGCTCTCTACCAAGCCAGTCTCACTAACCCTCCATTTCCAGTTCTCCCCAGAATAATGGGGAGCTTGCACCTCCAAGAGTGTGGACTTGATTGTCCTTTCAGCAGGAAGAGAAGCTAAAATTACCTTGTCATTCATCCTGGTTTCCTAGAATAATAAAAAAAGAAAAGAAGGCAAAATGGAGTATCTCAAGAAACCCTCCAGCTGCATTAATAACAGCAAGCCAGGGAGAACATGTTATTCTGGAGAAGTATCTAAAATTCTAGAAGCCCTGAAAATGGAGCAATTTGTTTTGTTAAGAAATGGGTGAGGAATCAAGTAAAGTTATGGAGAAAAAGTTATGCTAGGAGCTGGGCTATAATCCTCATAGAAATAAATCCTAATAAGTGGCCCACGTTCAAAAAATTGATGACCAATTTGCTTACTCATCTGGTTCTTGGGAGTGTGCAAAGTACCCATACATATGTGACTTTACATCCCAAAAAAGCCCCAGAATTGGGGAAAGATTTCATTTGATAATGAGAAAACCTGTCCCAACAGATCAAGTAAATTCCAAAGTAGTTCTTAGGGGTGGGAATATAAACCATAACCAAGGGCACCCATTAGTGTTCATTGTATTCAGAGGATCATAATGAGATGGAAATAACTGCATTATCCAGCCAGTTGAAGTCAAAATTCCCCTGAGGGAGGAACCGTCTTGGTGTGAGAAACCTGTGATAAGTCCCTTGTAGGTCCAGACAGCTCCTTAAGGTAAGGAGGTTGTCTTGCTTGGGGTAAAATAGGAATGTATTGACTTTCCTCCCACAACATTGAGGAGAGAAGAAGACTAACTAGAGAAGAAAGAGAGAGAAGGAAAAGTATAGGAGGGAAGAAGAGACAGCCCAGTGGATCCACAGCTAGTGATGCAGTGCAATGTGCACCAATCATCTGGAAGCTGGGTATGTTCTTATCCTTTTAAATTAGTTTGTTCCTGTGATGGGAACCCTTCCTCCATTCTGAGTCTGACTGAAGCACATGGCTGTGTTTTCCTTGTGCTTGTTTTGGTTCGTATGTCCGTTGATTTTGTTTGGTAGAAAGACATGAAGAGGCTGTATCTGACATCTTAATCAGTGTAGTTCAAAACAAGGATTGCATATTAGAGATCAGGAGGCCATGAGTCTGAAAAATTATGAAAATTCAGGGAGATCCTGGAGAAGAGCCACAGAAATGGATATTTGAGGCCATCTTATCCCAATCCCAAGGGACAGGGAGGCTGATAATTTTTTACTTAAAAATAAAAAATTAAGAATGAATGAATTACTTTTATGTCAAGGTCTTTTCCACTGTAATATAAAATATCTCTTGACAAATCTGGATCACTTCCATCTTTTTTTTTTTTTTCGATACTAGACTTCTTAGTGCCTTTAACTTTTTGCATATAATCAGACTTTCCAAAACACCTTCTTCATTCTGAGACAATGCTCTCTGTCTTATATTATTCTATTTTTTATATCAGTGGGTTTTCTATAGCAGCATTTTTCAAAAAAACTTATTGTAACATCTCTGTCATTTTGCATGTGTCCCTACACCTTACAGACCTGGAGGAAATTAGGAATGTGGAAAAGCCACAGGTGGAGATTGAGAGGATGTTAAGAGAGTCTGAGAAGAAAGTGGGGCATTGATTTCACAGGGCAGGCATGTGATAGCCTAACCCCTGAGCTCCAAGTAGGCAGGAATACTATCTGCCTTATTCCCATGCCTGTGTCCCCAGGACCTGGAAAATTGCTGGTGAAACACATAGGTGCTCAATAAATATCTGTCAAATGAATAAGTGAACAAGTGAACTCTTCAGAGCTCCATGAATTAAGAATTAAGTATATGACTCTGTGATTCACATCAACAAAGAAACTAAGCCTCCAAGAAGTCAGGTAGATTTCTCCAAATCACAGAATCCCCGGGATAGGAATTGAAGAGGTTTTGGCTGCACAGCCTGCATTATTTTCAGCCTCACATACTCTCTCTCTTCTTACTTCAAGAGCTATCCTTCTGGTCACCTTTGCCCCCAGCTTCCTGTTTGCACTGATCTACGACACTTGAAACCGTGGTTCACCACCATTAGAAGGCATTAGAATCACACAGAACTGAACAAATGTGCAGGTTTCTGAGTTTCACCCTCAAGAAATGTTGATTTTTATAGTGGGCTCCACCCCCAAAAATACTGACTTCGTGGACCTGAATGAGACTTGGGAATCCGACTTAACCTGGGTCCATTGCATGAGTAATCCCTTCATGGAAGGACCATTTTAGTAGCCCATTCAGCTTCCTGCAGATCCCTTTATTTTTTTTGTGTGTGTGTGCCTTGGGGCCTATGATTTTTTTAGGGGACCACCTTTGTGTTATTTGAGCCTTGTGCTACCTTGACCACATATACAAAAATCCAGAAGTTCCTAGGAAATTATGTTCTGCTAGAAACTTTTAACTACTGAGATTCAAGTGAAGTTTTAGTAAAACTCAACTCCCTTATCTCAGGTCAAGACACTTCTGAGTTTTAATTTACACTCCAGTTTCCCTGTGGGATCAGACTAAAGTCAACGTCCATAGGTCTGTGCCTGAGATCAGACCCTTGCTTGGCTTCCAACTCTGCTCAGTCTGATTTTCACCTCCCTTACCAGCCTTCCCTTCATAAGTTATCTGCAAATGAATCCTCATCTCAGAATCTGTTTCTGGACAGTCAGACCCAAAACACACTTTCTGTCTTTAGTGTTTCATTGCTTATATCCTGCCCTGCCCAGACTTGGTCTTCCAGAAAGTTGAATACGAACAATTCAACTGAAAATTAACATAACTTGAAGCTTAAAAGTACATTTTCCCCTCTTCCTGAAGATTATACATATTTTGAGCTGACCATCTTTGAAACTGGTGGAAGCAGGCTAGAGAGTGGAAGGAGGTGTGCCTCTCTTCCAAGGGGCAAAAATCTTATACCCTACACTAAGGGTCAGAAGACTGAGGTCTTAATTGCCTTTGGAGGCTGATGCAAGATTGAGGCCGTCTTTCCATGAGAGCTCTCCTTCTTCTGACTAACTCCAGACCCGTCTGCATAGACCTCTCTAGGTTTTGCCCCATTTTTCCTCCTTACCCCTATAGAAATGCACATGACCTCTTTATGAAGACCCTAAGGTTTATCTGTCATTATTTTTTGCATTTTCAAAACATAATAGAATAGAAAATCTATTTATTTATAGGGAACTGCATGACTGTGTGACACATCTCCCTGTTGCGAAATCCAAGCTACTGTCTTAAAACATTTAGAAACAAAAAGGGAAGAGAGGAATAAGATGGTCTGAAGAGGAAGCTCTTGCTATGTATTTGCATTTCTATGGAAACAGCTTTGGGCAGACATGGCTTTGGTCCTCTGTGGTCAGAGGGACATGAAGTCAGGTGCCCGGCAGCTGGTCAGAGGCTGCTGCAGCAGCTGTTTGCAGGGGACTGAACTCTAGAGGCCTCCAAACCTCCCAATAACAGGGACCAGGAACTCCTGGGTTTATCTCTTCAAATGCTCAGCTAGTCCTGTGGCAATCTCTCTCTGTGTGCACTTACAAGCAGGCATACCTTGCCATTTTCTCCCTCCCGCTAAAACACTATGCAAAAGAACACGAGATGCAGACATCAGAGAGAGAAGACCGATGGACTGCTATAAGAACAGTGGCTAGAAGATAAGGGGAATAACCATTTTATGTTTATTATTAATAAATAGAACAGGTATAGTTGCCGCCAATAATTCAAAAATAGTTATGCATTAGCAGTTTCAATTATACAGCTTAGCAGGGGGAAACAAAAGAAAAAAAAGGACCAAAAAAAAAAAAAAAACAGAAAGCTATTTTGGAAACTGATGAAAAAACAGATAACTACTCAATAGCCATTCCTGATTAGAAAACAAAAAGATAAACAAACCTTATTAAAGTAAAAATAGGAAAAAATGTTGAATATGGTAATGCTACTAGAGTTTGACAACAAAATCATACCTTATTATAAAATAATAAAATCATTCCCAATGAGACAAAACAGTAGAAAAAGTAGACCGGCATCATTATAGTTTATTATTGTTCTACAAATTCTACTACCCACAATAAGATAAGGAAAAAAAAGATGTTTAACTAGTATTAAAGCAAAGCTAAAGTTCTCCTGACTTGCAGGTGAATTTATCTGTATGAAAAAAATCAAAAAGAATTAAATAAAAAAAGAAATAGGATTTTAAGAAAAGTAGAAAGATATGTGTTTTATATATATATATATGTGTGTATATATATATATGTGTATATATATATATATATGTGTGTGTATATATATATATATATGTATTGAATGCCTACTGCATGCCTTTGAACCATGGTGTATCATTTTAATTTTCATACACACTAGCAAGATAGGTCTAATCTTCTATTCCTACAGATGACACAACTCAGATCTGGAGAAATTTAGTACCTTAGTGAGAGACAGTTTCTAACTGCTAGAACATGAACCCAGTGATAACTTTCTTACATCTCACATTCTTCATATACTAGTCCAGTGTGATTATTACTATTACTATGTTATTATATTAATAATATTAATAATAATCTTAAAGGTACTCTTTAATAAGTACTTCTGATTTGCCATGCATTGCACTATGAATGAATGAATAATCTCTGTCTCCCCAAACAGCAGCAAATGTTCCTAAAACTTTCCATGGCCAAAATATACTTCTTCAATAAATAAGATTTTAACACTATCAAATTACTTGCTTTCTCTAAACATTATTAATCATGTGTAATCTATGAGCAGAGAGGTATATCATTTGGAACAAGAAATGACCTAAAAAATGAAGAAACTAAAATGTATAGGGAGAGTGACATCAGCAAGATGACAGAATAGGACTTCCCAGTGCTCAACCCCTTCGAGGAACATCAATTTGAATGAATTATCCTTGCACAAAAATAATTTCACAAGAGCTAAGGAAACTCAGGTGAGAGATTACAGCACCTGGGATTAGCACAGAAATAAGAAAAGACCCATTGAAGAGGGTAGGAAGGACAGTTTCACATTATCTGAGTCACCCCTCCCTTAAGCCTGGGCAGCACAACATGTTGAGATACCCTTCACATGTGGGAAAGAAAGTGAAATAAGCCACAAACCCCAGCACCAGGCCTGCTTTAATGAAATTCAGCACTAGGCCAGCCTCCACAGCCCCAGACTCTAGGTCAACACCCATGGATCACGCCTCCAGGCCTACCCTACTGTCAGGCCAGCCCCCATGGCTACAGGCTTCAGACCATTCTCCACACCCCATACTCCAGGTTGACACCCAAGGACTCACCTTCCAGGACTTCCTCAGTTCCAGGACAGGACCTGCAGATCCCAGTTCTAGACTGGCCCATGAAGCCTCAGACAGCTGGCTGGTTCCAGCAGCCCCAGGCTCTAGGCCAGCTGCCACAACCCCAGGCTCCAGGTCAGCCCCCGCAGCCCCAGACTCCAGGCTGGCCCTAGGGGCCCAAAACACTAGACCAGCAACTGGAGACTCCTAACCCAGGTTAACCACTGCAGACTAACTTTCTAGGTCCACCCTAATATCAAGCCAGCCCTGAAAGACTCAAGCTCTAGAACTATATCCATGAACCCAGGTGGCAAGTCTATTCCCTTGAAGACTCAGACTCAAGGCCCATCCCAGCACCAGGACGGCTCTTATGGACCCAGGGTCCAGGGCCAATCCCCACAGACTCAGCTTTAATCAGGTCCCTGTGGACCCAGGTACTAGGCCTTTCCACATTCTGACCCAGACACTAGGTCAGCCTGCCCTAGGACTCTAGCAGCAAACCCACCACTGGTACTTACAAAATGGTCAACCCAGAATCTCTGGACTGACTGGAGGCTTTTCCCTGCCAAAGCCAATCTATAAAAACTAGAATAGGTGCCTACTTCTTCAAATGTGCAATCATAAGCACGTGGCCAGAAGGATAACAAGTAATCTGTGAAACATGACACTACCAAATGAACATGATAAAGCACTAGTAACTAACCCTAAAGAGATGGAATTATATGACTGCCTGACACAGAATTCAAAATAATTGTCTTGAAGCTCAGTGAGCTTAATTAAATATAAAGAGATCTTCACTGAAACAAGAAAACACAGACAACTAAATGTAATCATAAAAACGATACCTGAGCAAAATTATAAGTTCAACGGTGGGAGTATAAGTTAGTTAAACCATTGTGGAAGACAGTGTGGCAATTCCTCAAGGATCTAAAAATAGAAATACCAGTTGACCCAGCAATCCCATTACTGGATATATACCCAAAGGATTATAAATTGTTCTATTATAAAGACACATGCACATGTATGCTCATTGCGGCACTGTTTACAATAGCAAAAACTTGGAACCAACCCAAATGTCCATCAATGATAGACTGGATAAACAAAATATGGCACATATACACCATGGAATACTATGCAGCCATAAAAAAGGATGAGTTTGTGTCTTTTGCAGAGACATGGATGAATCTGGAAACCATCATTCTCAGCAAACTGACACAGAACAGAAAACCAAACACCACATGTTCTCACTCATAGGTGGGTGTTGAACAATGAGAATACATGGACACAGGGAGGGGAACATCACACACTGGGGTCTGTTGGGGGGTACGTGGCTAGGAGAGGGATAGCAGGGGGTGGGGAGATTAAGGAGGGATAACATTAGGAGAAATACCTAATATAGGTGATAGGAGGGATGGAGGCAGCAAACCACCATGGCATGTGTATACCTATGTAACAATCCTGCAAGATCTGCACATGTACCCCATAACTTAAAGTATAATAAAAATAAATAAATAAGTAAATCAATAAATAAATGAAAAAAAAACCATAAAAGTGAACCACACAAAAATTCTGGTGCTGAAGAATATAATATGTTAACAGGAAAATTCCATAGACAGCTTCAACAGCAAACTCCATCAAGCAGCAGGGAAAAAATAAGTGAGATAAAAACAGATCATTTAAAATTAACTAGTAAGATAAACAAGAAATAAAAAAAAGAATAAAGAAAGCCTACAAAAAGTATGAAACATCATCAAGTGAACCAATATACACATTATAGAATTCTCACAAAGAGCAAAAGAGCACAGAAAGAGAAACGGGAAGAAAGCTAAAAATAAATAAATAAATAAAAATAAAATAAAATAAACTAGAAAGTTTCCCAATCTGAAGAGTAAAATAAATATCTAGACTCTTGAAGCCCAAAGAACTTGAAATAAATTAAATATAAAGAGATCTTCACTGACGCATAATCAAATTCTCAAAAGTCAAAGACAAAGAGAGAAATTGAGAAGCAACAAAAGAAAGAAAACTTGTCACATACAAGGGAATTTTAATAAGATCACTAGCAGATTTCTCAGCAGAAACCTTGCAGGCCAGGAGAGAGTGGGATGATATATACAAAGTGCTGAAAGAAAACAACTGTCAGCCAAGAATGCTATACTCAGCAAGTCTTCAGAAATGAAGAAGAGATACGAATGTTTCCAGACAAACAATAGTTGTAGGAGTTCATAATTAGTAGAGCTGCCTTATAAGAAATGTTAAAGTAAGTTTTTCCAACTGAAACAAAAGGGTGATAACTAGCAACATGAAAACATTTGAAATATAAAACTCACCATAAAAATAAGAATACAGTGAAGTTTAGAATACTCTAATAATGTAAGGGTGATGCACAAATCATTTTTTAAGTCTAATATAAAAGCTAAAAAATTAAAGTATCAAAAATTGTGGTCATTAAATAATTTGGTCATGGATACACAATATATAAAATATTAAATATATAAAAGAGGTACATCGTGATATCAGTAAAACAAAATATGGGGAGACGAATAGCTAATTGAAAATGCACAGTCAGAAGAGAGAAAAAGGAATAAAAAAGAAAGAAGCAAGCCTACAAAATCTAGAAAATAGCCACAAAAGGGCAAATCTAAGAGTTATTGACCTTTAAAAGAGATAGAGACAGAGATAGGGGTAGAAAGCTTATTCAAAGGGATAATAACAGAGAATTTCTCTAATCTAGAGAAAGGTATCAATATTCAAGTAAAAGATGGTTATAGAACACCAAGCAGATTTAACCCAAAGATGACTACCTCATGGCATTTAATAATCAAATTCCCAAAGATTAAGGATAAGGAAAGGATCCTAAAAGCAGCAAGAGAATAGAAATGAAGAACATAACAATGAAGCTCCAATGCATCTTGTAGCAGACTATTCAGTAGAAACCTTATGAACCAGGAGAAAGTGGCATGCCATATTTAAAGTGCTGAAGGAAAAAACATTTACTCTAGAATAGTATATCTGGTGAAAACATCCTTCAAATGTGAAGGAGAAATAAAGACTTGCTCAGATAAACAAAAGCTGACGAACTTAATACTAGACCTGTCCTACAAGAAATGTTAAAGGGAGTACTTCAATCAGAAAGAAAAGGACATTAATGAGCAATAAGAATTTATCTGAAGGTACAAAACTCACTGGTAAAGTAAGCACACAGAAAAAAAACAGAATATTATAACACTGTAACTGTGGTGTTTAAACTCATCTTAAGTAGAAACACTAAAAGATGAACAAATCAAAAATAATAACTATAATACAGTAACTTTTCAAGACATAGTACAATAATATATAAATAGAACAAAAAGTTAAAAAGTGGGGGAACAAAGTTAAAGTGTATAGTTTTTATCAGTTTTCCTTTTGCTTATTTGTTTATTTATCCAAACAGTGTGATGTTTTTATCAGGTTAAAATAATAGGTTATAAGATAGTATTTGCAAGCCCCATGGTAACTTCAAATAAAACAAAATACAACAGAAAAAATAAAAAGCAAGACATTAAATCAAACTACCAGAGAAAGTCATCTTCACCTATAAGGAAGAGAAGAAAGGAAAGGAAGGGGAAGGGGAAGGAGAAGGGGAAGGGGAAGGGGAGTGAAGGGAAGGGAAGAAGGAAAAGAAGAAAGGAAGGAAGGAAGGAAAGGAAGGAAAGAAGGAAGGGAGGGAGGAAGGGAGGGAGGGAGGGAAAGAAGAAAGAAAGAAAGAAGGAAGGAAGGAAGGAAGGAAGGAAGGAAGGAAGGAAAGAAAAAGAAAGAGAGAGAGAAAGAGAAAAAAAGAAAGAGAGAGAAAGAGGGAGGGAGGGAGAGATAAAGACCACAAAACTATTGGAAAACAAATAACGAAATGTCAGGAGTAAGTCTTTATTTATCAATAATAACATTGAATGTAAATGGATTAAATTATCCAATCAAAAGACATAGAGTTGCTGAATGGATAAGAAACAAGACCTAGTAGTCTGTTGCCTACAAAAAACACACTTTACCTATAAAGACACACATAGACTGAAATGAACAGATAGAAAAGGATATTCCACGCTAATAGAAACCAAAAAGAGCAGAAGTAGTTACATTTATATCAGACAAAATAGATTTCAAGACAAAAACTATAAGAAGAGACAAATAAGGTCACTATGTAATGATAAAGGGGTCAATTCAGTAAGAGGATATAACAATTGTAAATACATATGCACCCAACACCAGAGCATCCAGATATATAAAGCATTATTGGAGCTAAAGAGAGAGATAGACCCCAGTAGAACAATAACTGGAGACTTCAAAACCCCACTTTCAGTATTAGACAGATCTTCCAGACAGGAAACCAAAAAAGAAACATCAAACTTAATCTGCACTATAGATGAATGTACCTGATGTATATTTACAGAGCAATTTATTCAACTGCTGCAGAATACACATTCTTTTCCTCAGCACATGGATCATTCTTAAGGATAGAGCATGTGTTAGGTCACAAAACTAGTCTCAACACATTCAAAAAAATTGAGATAATATCAAGCATCTTCTTTGATAACAATGGAATAAAACTAGAAACCAACAAGAGGAATTTTGAAAATGATACAAATAAATCTTCGCAAACAATCTACAGATTAAACGCAAACCCTATCAAAATATCAATGACATTCTTCACAGAAATAGAAAAAAATTTTTTTTAATTTATATGAAACCACAAAAGACCCAGAATAATCAAAGCTATCCTAAACAAAAGAACAAAACTGAAGGAATAACATTAATAACATTATCTGACTTCAATTCATGTTACAGAACTACAGTATCCAAATTAGCATGGTACTAGTACACAAACAGGCACATAGGCCAGTTTAACAGAATAGAGAACCCAGAAATAAATCCATACATCTACAGTGAGCACGTTTTCAATAAAATTTTTAAGAACAGACGGTGGGGAAAGAACAGTCTCTTCAATAAATGGTGCTGGTAAAACTAGATCTCCATATGCAGAAGAATGAAACTAGAGCCCCATCTCTCACCATATATAGAAATCAAATAAAAATTGATTAAAGACTTAAATCCAAGACCTCAAACTACATAACTATTGAAAGCAAACACTGGGGAATCTCCAGGGTATTGGAGTGGGCAAAGAAGAGTTCTTGAGTAATAACCCATAGGCACAGGCAACCAAAGCAAAAATGGATTAATGGGATCACACAAGTTAAAACGTTTCTGCCCGGCAAAGGATACAATCAACAAAGTGAAGAGATGACCCACGGAATGGGAGAAAATATTTGCATACTACCCATATGACAAGGGATTAATAACCAGAATATATAAGGAGCTCAAACAACTCTATAGGAAAAAAAATTAATCATGTTATTAAGAAATGGACAAAAGATTTGAATAGATACTTCTCAAAAAAAGATATACAAGTGGCTAACAGGTATATGAAAAGGTACTCAACATCATTCATCACTAGAGAAAGGAAACAAAAGCTACAGTGAGATATCATCTCACCCCAGTTAAAATGGCTTTTATCTAGAGGACAAGCAATAAGAAGTGCTGCCAAGGATGTGGAAAAAAGGGAAGCCCCACAGCTGGTGGGAAGTAAATTAGTACAACCACTATGGAGAACAGTTTGGAGTGTCCTCAAAAAACTAAAATAGAGCTACCATATAATCCAGCAATCCCACTGCTGGGTATATACCCAAAAGAAAGTGAATCCGTATACCAAAGAGATATCTGCAATCGCATATTTGTTGCAACACTAGTCACAGTAGTCATAATTTGGAGACAACCTATTGTCTATCAATAGATAAATGGATAAAGAAAATGTGGTACATGTACACAATGAAGTACTATTTGGCCGTAAAAAAGAATGAGATCCTGTCATTTGCAACAACATGAATGGAATAATTTTCATTATATTAAGTAAAAAAAAAAAAAAAAAAAAAGCACAGAAAGACAAACCATTGCACATTCTTACTTATTTGTGGGAGCTAAAAAATAAAACAATTGAACTCATGGAGAGAGAGGGTAGCAGGATGGTTATCAGCAACTGGAAAGAATGTGGGGGTGAGGAGTAAGTGGGGATGGTTAATGGATACAAAAAGAAATGATTAATTAGACCTAGTATTTGCTAGCACAACAGAGTGGCTATAGTAAAAAAATAATTTAATTGTACATTTTAAAATAACTAAATGAGTATAATTGGACTGTTTGAGTCACAAAGAATAAATAATTGAGATGATGAATACCCCATTTGCCCTGATGTGATTATTATATATTGGATGCCTGTGTGAAAATATTTCATGTACCTCGTAAATATATACACCTACTATATACTCACAATACATTATTATCTCACATATACGTAAATCTAAAAAAAATCACACTCACAGAAGCAGAGACAGTAGAATAGTGGTTTCAGAGGCAGGTCAAAGGGAGCAGAAATGGAGAGACATTTGTTAAAGGGTATAAAGTTTTAGTAAGGATAAATACATTCTGGAGATCTATTGAACAGCGTGGTGGTTATAGTTGAAAATAATCTATTATATACTTGAAAATTGCTAAAAGAGTAAATTTTAAATGTTCACACCACAAAAAAGTATGTGAGATGATGGATATGTTAATTAACTTTATTTAACAATGTACATATACATCTATCAAAACATTGCATTGTACACTGTAAATATACACAAGTTTTATTTGTCAATAATACCTGAATGAAGCTAGGACAAAATAAAAATGAAAAAATGTTACCCTAAATAATTTAATTGGTAGATGCTTTACCTGATGTCCCTAACAAATTTTCAAGACACATATTATTTTTATTGTTAAAATAAAGGAGGCTGAGAAGGATAGAAAGCTCTGCCCCAAATCCCATAGTTGGAGGCAAGATACAAACCCAGATCTGTTTGTCACCTCCTGCTTTCCTTCATGATTTAGACTTCAGTGTTCTAGTCAATTACCTCAAACTTATCTCACAGGGACATACTCCAGTAGACTCCAGGAACCTATAGAGTAAAATTGAGTATTTGGCCTATAGAAAATGGGAGATCCTTCCTCCACATAAAAACATAGCTACCAAAAACCACAGCATCAGCGCCAAGTACCATTAACGGAGCACTTACCAAGTGTCAGGCACTTCACCTAAACAACCTCAATTTATACTCACACAGCAGCCCAGATACGGAGATACTGTTACTATCCCCCTTTTGCCACTGAGAAAGCTGAAACTAAGAGAGGAGAAGTAATTTTCCGAAGGTCAAATGTTTAGTAAATAGGAGAATCTTGTCTAGAGCTATCTAGATTAGCTTATCTAGAGCTATCTAGAGCTATCTGAAGTCAAACCAATTCATCCACATATTGCATTGTAATCTTAAATGCTAGGGCAAATGTGCTCACAATGAACTTCCACCCTGCCTCTAACACCCTGCATCATGCAAATTCTTAAGACTTACCTCCAAGAAGCTCTGATTCACAGGGGTTGGGAAAGCCCCAAGAGCTTAACAAACATACTCCATGACTGTCAGGTTCATTAACTGTGAGAGCCCTAAGCCTGGAGAGTTCTACCGGTTGGGCTGGGATTTAGTTACAAAGACCCACTCGCAGACAAAAAGCAAGTTAAGTTCACTTTGCTTTTCTCTGAAAATAACAGTCTTCGGGGTTCCCTGTCCATATATGGCCAGATTGTGTAGTCTGGGGACAAGATTCGGTAGAACGGAATATCTACTGTGGACTGACTCTATCTTGGAAGATGCCCTCTCTCAGGAACTAGAGACATGAGCTTGTGCCTGTACAAGGAAGTGTCTGGTCACTTTTCCTATTCAGCTATCATAGCCAATGAGATAGCTTAATAAACAGGCAGACCCAGAGAAGTTAGGATGAGGAGAGGAAGGAAATAGTTTTCCCTAGAGCTGGGGTGAGCTACCAGCCTGTATCAAATGTGCCCTATTTACTTGGCAAGTTCTGCTGACAAACAACCTTGTCTGCTCTCTCCTGCTGAGGAATTCCTGATATGAACTGTTGAACATCCACATCCTTCCTGTAATCCACCCCCTGTGTGAAGCAGAGATTTCTTCTGGAAGTAAAGCCAGCCTTGCCATTTTGGCTGCCAGGTTGGCATTAGAATAGCGGAATCTTGTAAGCTGCAAACCCCCCCAACCCCAGAGAGATGCCACCACATTGTGCTGGGTCTGCTGTTTCCAGCAAAACAAGTTCATGTGTGGTTCACTGCCTTCCCTGGAATGTCCAGGAGCAGGAAGAAGGGGTCCTCCTGCCAGACTCCCCAGTTTTACTCTCTTCACTTCTCTGGAAAATTTTATCTCATGGAACCTTGTACCTTGCTTTCAGGATGACCAGGAATATTCCACGGAAGAGGAAAGTTAAGGAAGATAGAAGACAGAATGCATGTTGGTGCAGAGAACAGCAGTCTCTGAATGCTGGACCATAAAAACCTTGTGAGTACACAGCATATCTGTAGAAAAGTTTACGGTGGCAAACACCTCTTGTTGAACTCTTACACTTCTAGCTGGTGATGATTTCCAGCTCTTCCTAATTGATCTGTCTAGAGAGGATGGCAGGGTTTCAAATCTAAAAGTTCAGTTAAAAGGCCCTGGGCCACAACCTCCGTCCAAAAAATACATGCCAGATACCTATATGTTGATATCTTTTTATGAGAAGCTGATATTCACAGCCCTCTATAACAGTGACTCTTCCCAAATATACCTTTCTCTCAGAGAATCAAGGTTGATGATAAATATCAGGGTGTTTGCAGACCAAAATAGTGCCTGTTTGTACAGTGACAGTATGGTTCACTCATTCATTTATTCATGCAGTTACTAAGGCAACAAATATTTATTAAACACCACAGGTGAGCAAGAACATCTATTCAGCACAATGAGGGTTATAATAGGGGATGCAGAATTACTATTGGGCCACAGAGGCAGGCATCTAATCTAGCCTAGCTGTTGGGAAGCAGGGATGCCTTCCCAGAGAGGGTAACACCTAAGCTGAGATGTGGAAGGCAAGTAAAAACATGTGCAAAAGCCTAGAAACTGAATCTAAGGAATTTGAAGAAGTTCAGGATGACTACGAGGGAGCAGTTGCTACATTAAGAAAAGTCTCATTAACTAAGCAAAGTAGGTATTGCATCAGATTGAGCCCTGTGGGGTACCATCGAGATATTTTTAGAAGGGAATGACATGGAAAAAAAATTGATGTTTAGAAAAGCTTACCTGGCTGCAGTGTAAATAATTCATGGGCGGGGTGATCTAGGTGTCAGGGGAGCCTGTTGAGAAGGCTTTGCATTGACCTAAGACAAAGATAATGAAAGGCACATCTATGAGTTACCAGCAGAAAGAGAGAACTTGGAGGGATTGTGCCTTATTTAGGAGATACCATTTAAAATAAAACATGGACATATAAATTATTTCAATTTTAGATGGTATGGTAGACTCAGTTATGGCCTCCCAAAGATGTCCACATCCTAATTCCTGGAATCTGTGAATGTGTTATTTAATATGGCAGAATAAATCATGAAGATGTAGTTAAATTAAAAGCCTTGAGATGGGGAAATTATCCTGGATTACCCAGGTTGGCCCAATCTAATCACAAGGGAAATAGGAAGTCAAGAGATTCTGGGTCAGATAAGATCAATTTGAAGATGCTTTGCTGCTGGCTTTGAAGATGAAGGAGGGGACCAGGAGTCAAGGGAAGCAGGTGGCTTCTAGAATTCAGAAAATGCAATGAAATGTTCTCCCCTATGGCTTCAGACAGAACCCAGCCCTGGCCATTCATTTCAGACTTGTGACCTCTATAACCAGAAGATAATGAATTTTTGTTGTTTTAAGCCACTAAGTATATAGTAATTTGTTGTGTTAATAGGAAACCAATACAGATGGGAAAACTACATCCTGGCCCCTAATAGACATGTACTAAGTATGTGTTTAGTTAATGCATGAATGAGGCTTAGACAGATACAGTGAATTCTTTAAAGTAATAAGGCTTCTAAGTTCTCAAACTTACATGAAAAGTTTAAAATCCCCCTTACCTGATAATAGTGGTTAACTCAAGACGTGAAACTTGGGGACAGAAGGAGAAGGGAGACTTATTTTTCACTACAGCTTATTATACTATCTGATTTTGTTACCCTGTGCACATATTGCCTATTTAAGAAGAGTTAATGACCCTTGTCTTCAAGTCTGAGGGATAAGGCAGGTGTATAGATCAAAATGGAAAAGAAAGTAATCAATAACTCAGTGTCACATCTGAAGGTAGATAATGTGACAATTCAATATTTTTGGATATGCTTAGTTAATTAAATCTGAATTCCAGGGCCTACGTACTCAAACTACCATCCACCCACTATCTTTCTCTTCCCCTTCAAAGGTTTCAACTCTAAGAATAGTTTACATCTATACCGCCCTGTCCCTTCTTAGCCCCATGAAATTTGGTGTGTACTCTTCCCCAAACAAAATGCTAAGCTGCTCATTCTCATAGGGAAACGATATCAACTCGTGAGCAGGGAATGACTTTTGAAGACAAGAGCTAGATTTGAGACCTAGGCTCCACATCAGAGTGACCAAGAAAAATTTATTTAAACTTTCTGAGCCTCAGTTTTTCCATCTGTGAAATGGCACATAATGTAATATAAGAATTTATTGGTTTATTTGTTTTTTTTTTAAACAGAATTCAGGCAAGCAATATATGTAAAGCATTTGGCATGGTATGTGGCACTCAAAACATATTAGTTCAATATCCCTTTTTATGCATTTTCTTGTTTTTCCACAGTAGCGAAAGCTTTTATCTCAGGCCTTAGCCTCTCCAAACTTTCGCAGTATAGAACCATTTTGATCTCTCCTTCACCCCCTCACTTTCCTCTCCCACTTTATTTTTTTCATCCTGTAATTTGCACAATAGAAATTTTATAAGGAATACAAAAAGTGCAGACATTATTCCAGCATTATGAAATGAAGATGACTTAAATCAGACAGTTGTGTTCATGTGAGATCCGTTCGGCCATTTATAGGCACCATTTAAGTTCAGAACTCCACACATGCTTAATATGTTTCTGGTGATATGTATGGTTGTTACATGTAAACCTGTGATAGGAGTTCTTGCCACAAAGATGCTATGTAACACACCAGCCCCAAACTCGGTGCCTTCCAACTCTCCTTTAATTTCACATACATAGATGTACAGGCTGCCTGTGTTCATCTGATCTAGAATTGGTTCCCTTGGGTGGTTCTACTTGAAGCTGCAAGACAAACAGGTGTGGATCCAGCCTCATCCTGAGACCAGGCTGAAAGGGCAGCAGCCACCTGGGGTATGCTCTTTTCAGGTGGTGGCAGAAACGCAGAGGGAAAGCCCAACCGCCCAAACGCAGTGCCCCAGTAGCGGCCCAATAATGTCACAAGGCCAATGTCAAGAGGTGAGAAGGTACATTCTGCCCACCATAAGACCATAGCAAGGGTGTGGCTAGACACCACTACTAGGGTGAGTGGAGCATGGGGAACAGTTATTTAACCTACTACACCATCAATCCACCT
Organism: Cacajao melanocephalus; assembly: GCA_963573385.1. Classification (NCBI taxonomy): domain Eukaryota; kingdom Metazoa; phylum Chordata; class Mammalia; order Primates; family Pitheciidae; genus Cacajao; species Cacajao melanocephalus. The sequence goes on from CAUYLG010069739.1 coordinate 19,738, forward strand.
GAAGTGAACAGCAAGTAATCCTCCATTCTTCCCCAGCTCCCTTCCACAAATCCACACCAGGAATTCACATAAGCCATGAAGACTATGACTAATCTTTGTAGTTGGGGTTCTAAATCAATAGTCTAGAAAAAAACTTCATTAAAAGCGTCATTAACCCCCTGAAATTGTAAGTATTCACAAGCACATGGGTTCATACCTTTCTGTTGAGAGTCCAAAACTTTTACAAATTCTCTAAGAATTTCAGAACAACTTCTCTTAGTAGTCACACATTCACAGCTGGGAGCGGCTCTTTAGGACAGCAGCAAGACACAGCTGGAGTATTAAGCTCTGAACCTGAGATATTCAATGGCCTGAACAAGTTTGCACCACAATCATCCTCCCCAGGAACTTCACTCGGAGCACCTCAGCCTAAACATCACCTCACCACACCAGTCTTCCCTGATCACTTGAATTGGTATAGCTTTTCTCATCCTCAGTTACTTCCCTATGCCATCACCCATGTTATTTCCTAGGTCTTATTTAATTTATGCATTAGTTACTCATTTTCTGCCCCCTCCCACTAGAATGCAAGCTCCATGTCCTTATCTGTCTTGTCCCCAATGTTAACATAGTGTCTAACACATAGTGGAAGCCCCATACATATGTTTAATTTATGAAATGAATGAATGAATGAATGAATGAATGAGCATCACTGGGAAATGCTAGATATACCTAACAACATATCATAGAATTATGGGTGTCTAGAGAATGCTCTCCCCAAGGTGTTTGTGGGAAGTTTTGTTAAAGTGTGTGTTAAAATGCACACACATGGTGGATGGGCTGGGAGAAAAGTAGGAGAGGGAGTTAAGGTAGTTTAACCATTTGTGCTTTATTCTTCGCTTGATTAGCTTCTAATAAAAAAGACATTTCTTCACACACACACGAACGTGCATGTGTGTGTGCATGTGCACACGCACGCACACACAACACACACACACACCTCAGAGTCTCCTATATGTGAGTCTATCTCCTAGACCTCTGTTTCTCAGCCAGGGGCAATTTTGCCCTCCAGGAGACATTGGCAAAGTCTGGAGACATTTTAAATTGTCACAACTTGGGGTGGGGGAGCTGCTGGCATCCAGTAGGTAGAGGCCAGGAATGTTGCTAAATATCTTGCAATACATCCACTTTACCACCCACTACAAAAAGTTTCCTAGGCCAATATGTCAATAGTACCAAGATTGTAAACTCTTGTTCTAGACCCAGAAACTTACACATTTCCGTACACATCCATGGCATAGTAGGATCCCAAGATTATCTTGGCTAGCCAATTTTCTAATCTCTGATCAAGATGTCCACATACAGGCCATAATCTCATTCTTGAAATCTCTGTCTTAAAAACGTTTTGACAAATATTTACCAGAAAACCTCTTATGAAGCCAACACTTTCATATCTATTCTCTCATTTAGGGAGTATTGCAAAATCCCATTTTACTAATGAGGAAGCTGAGACTCAGAGAAGTTAAGTCATTTGTCAAAGTTACGCAGCTGGAAACTGCAGAGTCAGTGCTCAAACACCAGTTTCACTCACTTTTACTCAGATGTCTTTCTTCTGGCCACCAGCACTTCACTTCATGTTCTTTTTGAATAGTTTTGTTTTACGTTAGTTTTCTCTGTCTGGAGAGACCCAAGCTGACTTGCTGCATATCAGTGCTCCAAAGAGCCCTCTTGTTTAGTCAACTTCCCCATGCAAAGATAGAGACAGCACCACCCCAAGAAGCATAGATATTTGCTGCTGCTGCTGCTGCTGCTGCTGCTGCAGAAGCTTCTATCTCTCAGTTCATCTTTATTCCTTCTTTGTATTGGTACTTGCACAATTTGGGGCAGTTCCAGGTCTTTTCTCTCAACCCCAATGTCTGCCAGTCTGAAAAGTGTCATCTGAAGCCTTCCTAGATTCAGAAGAGTTTTCTAGGTTGGTGTCCATAGAAGAATCCTTTACACAAGGTTACCAACAACCCAGCACCTTCCCAGGGGTGTTCCCTTGGCTCTACAGCAAGACAGCTCCACTGTAGCTATAGTGACATCCAAAGATGAATGCCATTAATGCTCCCAGTGCCACTGAGTTAATTTTTAACTCTTTCTTGCCTGCATGTTCAAGTTACACAGCTGATGCACAGCACATGATAAGTGCATAATCTCTCAGATTAATCTTGACAATAAGCAAACAAACAATAAATGAATAATATATACATACCTAAAAATAATCTGAAAGTGTTGTTATTCTCATGGTACTTACGTTTTAATGAAGAACTTTTTATTTAGTTCATTTATTCATTCAACAAATAGCTACTGAGCTTCTATGAAGCTCTAAACCCTGTGCTAGATGCTAAAGAAAAATATATAAATCAAGATAGGCAAAGCCCTGTCCTCAGAGAGCTTACATTCCAGTGGCAGGTCTGGACTTTGGTCATGGTCTTTTTAATGTATAATTATGAAACAGAATAAGTGAGCTGAGGAAACAGTGTGGGGGCTCTAAGAATGTTTATCAGAGGAATTTCACTGGATCTGGCCAGGACTGGGTAGAGAGATCTTCTTTCCTAAGGAAAGAACCTGGAGGACCCTAACCCTAAAGGAAGATTCTCCAATGTGAGAGTGTTCATGATCTGAGGCAATTGATAAGCATGGCATTGGGAGTTGGATATGCCACTCTCCTGGGCTGTCACACATTCCACATGTGCTAGGTAACATGCTTTGCCAAGAAGCAGGGCTGGGCTGACAGTCCTGTTTTCTAGGAACAGCAGCTGAGTGAAGAAATTCTTAGACTTTCCACTTGCTTGTTTGCCAGAATAACTTCTAAAAGTTTGGTGCCTCTTGGCAAAGGATATCATTTTTAATATGGCAAATGTTGAAAGTGTTAAACAAAACTGTCACTCTTTAAAATGTAATCAATAGTAAGCATAATAATTTCATGCCCACCATCACCCATTTAAACTTGAGCAAGCTCTCCTGTAACAGTCAGATATTTTACATCCCTCACAGAATTTTAAGCTCATGTAATATATTTTGATGCTTTAAAATCTTTAATTGTTCTTTTTTTCTGGCTGGTTAGTATTCCATGGTGCATAGATACCACAGTTTCTTTATCCAGTCTATCATTGATGGGCATTTAGGTTGATTCCATGTCTTTGCTATTATGAATAGTGCTTCAATGAGCATACATATGCATGTAGAGAGGATCAGGAAAAATAATTAATGGGTATAGGCTTAATACCTAGGTGACAAAATAATATGTACAACAAATCCTCATGACACAAGTTTACCTATGAAACAAATCTGCACATGTACCCTTGAACTTAAAGTTAAAAAAAAAAACCCCTTTAATTGATTATACCTATCTGCTACAATTTACATAAATTGACTTTTAAATTTTGTTTAAATAATATGTACATAAATTGACTTTTAAATTGATGTTTACACCTAGGACTATATGGTTCAAGTATTAAAAAGAATTTCTCCTATATGGATATATCATTATTATTACTAAGACATGGATTAAGGTGAGATATATACATTACAAATTTTGACAAATATTTATTAAGCAGAAATAATTCAATTGTATTGTAAACTCATCTATTAATGAGGATGATTATGACAAATTACATGAAAGAAAGAGAATTCAGTATTGATTCTATTTCTTTTTGTATTTGTTTTTATAGACATTGAATGCCCAGAAAATTTGTTCACAAAATTAGCTACATAGAAATGGAAGCTTCTTTTTAAAACATTGTTATTCAAATCATTTTTGCAACTGAGTTATGAAACAAAAACATTAAAAATATTTTTTAATGTTTTGAATTATCCTTTTAGTGTCCTGGAAGTTTTTTTATGATAGTCCAATGCACAGTAATGAGACTCTCAATGAGTAAAGATATGGTCTTTTGTGTTTTTTATGGGAAATGGGAGATTATTAAATAATGAAGAGAAATTGTAGGGTTTTTATCAGTTAGCACAATTTGAGAAAAGTTCATATGGAAGTTGATAATTCAAAACTAAATTTCTTTACATAGCTCTCAGAAAATACTTATAAATCTTCAGGGAATATATACCCCAGTTTGAAGACTACTGGCTTTGAGAATCATATCAGTCTTTAATTACCTCTAAAGACCGACAATATCCTTGGTTTTTGTCCAACATGTTGACCCCCTCTTCCAACGTGGGAGAGGCCATCTTGGTGGATGTTATGAACACCTTCATCCGCTTTCAGGGTGAAGGGCTCCCTCCAAGATTTTTCATACTATATGCCAGTGCAAGGTGAGCTCTCCTTTGAGAATCAGACACCAGGAAGAGAACAGAGAGGATGGAATGAGAATGGATAGCACAACTTGGTCTGGGAGGTCAAGAAATGCTTAACTGGAACAGTGACATCTAACTGAGGTACAAAAGATTAATGGAAGTCAACTGGACCAGGAGGGAAAGTAGGAAAGGGAGAACATTTCAGGCAGAAAGCATGGCACAAGGGAAAGAACTGAAGAAGAGAAGGGTATGAGGGGTCTTATAAGCTAGGATTATTCCTCGTGCAATGGGAAGCCACTGAATGGTTTTAAAGGAGGAACTAACATGGTCAGATCTGAACTTCTATACAGTCACTCTGGAAACTGCTGATGACCAAGCCCCTGAAGCATAAGTGCAGAAGAGGGATGAACAAGCTAGCCTAGAGCAAAACAGGACTGCTACCACCTCCATTCTTCTAGACAGCAGAATGCAACCTATGATCATTACTTGGCTCTTTGCAGCCCCTTCGCAGTGGACTCCAGACGCTGATGTCTCCTTCTGTCTCCATGCTGTTGAGTCACTTCTCTCAAACCCTGTTAGTGAACGTTTGGCTTCCTAGTCCCAGAGTAGGACTACATAGCTCTTCATTCTCTCTCTTTCCAAACCAAATTATTGATCTATTCCTTGATTAAATTGCTTTGGTGCCTGAAGACCTATATATTTAAGTCTAATCTTCTCTCCCAGAAACTTCTCCAGATCTTTTTTATTCCCTAAATGGAATGTTGGTGGCAAGCTGTTAATAAATATTTTCACTCCGTTACATATGATATGATCATATTAGTTGATATGGCACCTATGGTATATCTTATAATACAACATAACACAACATAATATATTTAAGAATTAGTGATAATAAGTCCATAATGAATGATTTATAGCCACAAGTAAATGTATATGTAATTAATAATAATTGTCATTATGAAATGCATATTTGATTACTGAAAGCCTTTTTTAGGTAGTGCTAAGTTCCAGGTTAAACTGTTTCAGTGTTTTATAAAATAAGATGACAAAAATACCAAATTCACGAACTATGAATAAATATTAAGTGACAAAATAATACATTGTAGGATAAGTCTGAAATGCCCTGGATTGTCGTAGGTGGAGAGGAGATGTAATTCATTTTGTTGCCTACAAAACTTCTTAGAGTCCTTATTGTGTCATGCAAGTCTTTTAATAAATTTCCATAATATGATATACAAGGTTTCCCAAACGCATTTGATCATAGATCACTTGTACCCAGAGCACCCTGCTGATTGGCATTCTGTGGAACATGCTGCAGAAAACACAGTAGCTGGAGAACGTCTCAAGCTTTTTTCCTTTCTTAGTGCCCTGGGTTTCTTAGACCCCACCTAAACTTATTAGTAAATCCCACTTCTTGGCAAGAACATCCCTCATCCCCTCTTCTACTCTCAAGTCATCTTATCTTGCAACCTCCAGTGCAAAATAATTTTTTCCAAGTTTCAGTTTGAATAATGTGATCTCCTTATGGTCAAGAATCAAATCTTACTCAACTTTGTACATTGCAGTTGCCAGTTTATGGAAAGCACTTAGTAAATAGTTGTTAAGGAATGAATAGTAACCAGCATACAGTAGATACTTTATAAACTGTAACTATTTTCATCCTTCTCCTAAAACAGAATATAAGAGATTACATAAGTGTGTACAGTGTGTTTCAGGGACTCATTGTATGGAACTCATTGCAAATATTCACTGGTGCTTGCAGTCTTCATGCACCGTGGAGCCAGTCTTTGCATTTTATGAATGTTGTAGCTGTGTGGAGCAATATTATGATAATTCCACCACTTTCTGATTTCTTAGCAGTTACACTTATCTTCAACATTTTTACGCTCAGTCCAAGTTCATGGTAAATGATTCAGGATAATCCTTCTCTTTTTTTGTTTTCACAAGTTCATGACCAATTAGATGAGGAGACTGAGAGTTGACTGGGGAAGTAAAAATGTGACTTGAACATCTGAAGAAAACCACTCTGGTTTCTAAATGCATTGACTTTCCTTGAGTTACCGTAAAAAGAGAGAAAACCCACATCTCAGAAACTGCTGTGTGTACACATTTGTACATTAGAGCCCTCCACCCCAAGAAAGCCATGAAAAGCACGCAATACATTTCCCAGAAAAGGCAGCATCATGGAACAGATCCTCCTGGGCCACTGTTATGTGCTCCCTTCCAGCTCTGCAGCTGGGCATTGGACTTTCTTCTTTTCTGGTCTGCTCCAAAAGGCATTTTGTTCTTGAACAGAAAATACTGGGCAGGAAATCTCTGTCATGACTGCTTAATGCCTGGTCTTGGGGGCAGAGATGGAGATCACTGTCACTTCCCCAGTGTGGTATCCAGGAAGGACAGCATCTCTGGAAAGGCAAGCCATGCCTTCAAAGGGTTTGTACTCATCTTTGGCCATCTTTGACCATTTGTCTATAATCATGCTCACAGGAGACTGTAAAGAGGAAAAAAATACAAATACTTCCACGAGGATATCAAGCCTTCTTATTTCCCAAAGGAGGCTATTGAGAATTGAACCTGCCCTTCAGATCCACTGGCCCTAGGCTTCTTTCCCCTCTAGCTCTATCTGAGAAGCAATATACAAGAACACATATTTTGGTGAAACAGATTTTCTTCTAGTACACATTCCACCCTTTTACAGGACAGCCTGGAATGTTTTAGATGCAGTGATCAGCAGTAAATTTACAAAGATGAACAAATCAGTGCCCTGCTCTTGCATTACTTGCAGTCTACTGGGAGAGAAAGGGATGTGGGAAGATGTTTATGATATATTGTAATAAGGACATTTCCAAGGGAAACATTAATTTGGGTTAACTTTACCTATGTATGGTACTCAGGAGAGCTAGACAGAGACAGGAATGCCTTAAGTAGATTTTGAAGTATGAGTAAGTGTTAACATTAAGGTTGGCTCTGTTATTCTATAGGAATAAAAAGTATCTAAATCTAAATGGATAAGCACAATCAAAGTTCATCTCCTGCTTATGCAAAGTCCAATTCAGATGTTCATGGTCAGGCAGCTCTACTGAGTAGCTGTTGTTCACACAGTGATTTAGTATCCTCACCCACATCAATTTAGGGGTTCTACTATTCCTTAGGACCTCAGAATTCTTCTGAATCTTCGGTGGATTGCCTTCATCTTCACAATGAGGACATAGAATATAGATCTCTCAAGAGGTTTTAAGAGTCAGCCAAGAATTGCCTGACATCACTGCTATCCATATCACACTAGCTAGAAATAGCCTCATGGCTCCACTAAATGGCAAAGGAAGCTAGGAAATGTAACTTTTCTGTATTCTCGAAGGAATATGAAAGTGTGTTTGATTACAGTATTGGTTATGCCACAGTAGGATTTATCAAGGAGCAAGAGAAAAGCATGTCATGGGAAAGGAATGAAGATCTAGCTTTGAAAGTACATGGTGGGCTGTTCCTCAGTGGGAGCACCAGGAAGAACAGAGCCTTTCAAGGAAAATATGTTTGGAAATCAGACAGAAAAACTACTGGCAGAGCTAAGATATTTGTGGAAGAGGGGTGCAAAAAGAGAAGTGGAAAGTTCGTCTTGGAGTCGGTTGGGTTACAAGCTGGACTACTCCACTGGAGCTAGTTCTTTCCTGAATAGTACATACTTGGCCTCCGTTCCCTGCAAAAGGGATAAGTCCCCAGAGAAGTTCCTACAGAGGATGATTTCACTTATTTAAAAACATGAGCTGGTCTTTCCATTTTCTTTCTTATGTCCAGAGAGACCCCAGTGTCAGAGACCTAAAGCCTTCAGGTGAATCCAGGGCTTACTCTTTGATGCAGGAGCTTTCACCACCAGCCTGAGCCTCATGAAAACTGCTCCCTTAGTGTGCACATGGAAGGCTTGAAATACACAGTCCACAAGTCACAATCACAGGTAATTTCCAAGCAAATTGTAGATGATGGGTTCAGAGAAGAGAGCTTTTGAGACCTACAGAGGCATGGTCTAAAATACAGATTGGAGGCCTTCACAGAGAACTCTTTAGAAGAAGATGCAGGCCAACACAACTAGACTCAATGCCTACACTCTGTCTTCTCACTCACCTTTGTAGGTTCTGAGATCAAATGTGTTGACTGACTCTAACTTCCAGCCTGTCAAAAGGCATGGTTTTTTTTTAAGTTTAAATAATTATTGACTTTAATTTCTTTTGATAATATGAACTTAATACAAAAAAATTATGTCATATGGAAAAGTAGAAAAAATGCCTAAAACCTTTCTACTCAAAAATTGAGCATTGAGCAAACATTTTTCTAGAACATTCTTTATATTTAAGAAGGAAGGAAGGAAGGAAGGAAGGAAAGAAGGAAGGAAGGAAGAGAGGGAGGGAGAAGGGAGGGAGGGAGGAAGGAAGAAAGGGAGGGAGAGAGAGAGGTAAGAAGGGTGAGAGAGGATAATGTATTGCAGTGAAATCATATTTTACATCCTGGCATAGTACATTTTATACTTTAACACAAAAAAGTGATATTTATTAAAAATTCAAAAGAAAAAAAATGAAGCTTCAGAAAAACTGTCTTCAACTGATCCCTCGTGTTAATAGGAATGCCTTCACCTAAAATTCTTCTTAAACTACTCACTGGGGCTACTCTGCCATCTTCCATTTTTTAGCCTTTCTTGATTTCTTCATTGACCAAATATTTATTGAAGGCCTACCCTGAGCCAAGCAAGCTCTAGGCTAACGCAAGGGATTAAAAGGAGCAAGACTGATGCAGTTCCCATCCTCAGGGAACTTAGATAGAGAAGAATGTTTCTAAAAGCATGGCTCAATATGCCAGAAAGTCTGGCTTTATTGTTATAATGCAAGGCCCAAGAACCCACATTTTCAACAGCTCTCCAGGTGACTTAGATACACATTGCCATTTGAGAATCACTGTGCTAGCAGAGCTTTAATGTCAAAAAATAGATGGATAATTCATTGCCCAGAAATAGCATGGCAGGTAAATATGATTGTCCCAAGTCAGGAATCCAGGTCAAGAGTGAGAATGGTCCAGTCTGATGGAGCCAGACTGATGATTATGCACAATCCCGTGGTGTAATTATGGTTCTTCCCTGAATCATATGCGGGTCTGAGTTATCAATGAAATGGTGAGGATATTTCCTTTACAGAAAGCAGCATCTTTACAGGTAATAGATTTTGGCAGATGTTTATAGCAGGATATATCCTTTGGGTAATCTACTAGATATGTTTTCAAGAATTTTGATGCAAGAATGTTAACCCCAACTTCTATGAATATCTGCCAGCAGTGACTTCTGTGTGCCCTGGCAAATGTCATGAGGACTTAGACTCTTTATCACAAAGATTCCCAGAGAAAGAGACCGTGTGCCGCTGAGGATTAGGCTCAACTCAGCTAGAAGTTGAGTCCTCGTCTTGAAATATGTAGCTAAAAAAATGGATTTTTCTCTGTTTGGTTGAAATGAGGTCAAAATTAAATGTACAGAAGTTTAGATCTAATGTGTATCCTGAGAACACACTCAAGAAAGATCTAGATGATAGAGAACTGTGCTTTCCACATTTAAATAACACTTTAAATGTTGAAGCTAACCAAGCTTAGCATGGTTACATGAAACCAAGCAGAAATCTACTTAGTGGATTTATGCAATTACGTAAATTGAATGAATGCACTGTTTAGAGGATATAAAATATTCCAATGGCAGCCTTCAGTTTTTTTGTTTCTTTGTTTGTTTGTTTTGAGATGGAGTTCTGCTCTTGTTGCCCAGCCTTGAGTACAATGGCACAATCTCAACTCACTACAACCTCTGCCTCCCCAGTTCAAGCAGTTCTCCTGCCTCAGCCTTCAGAGTGGCTGGTATTACAGGCATATGCCACCACACCCAGCTAATTTTGTATTTTTAGTAGAGAAGGGGTTTCTCCACATTGGTCAGGCTGGTCTTGAACTCTCAACCTCTGGTGATCCACCCTCCTCGGGCTCCCAAAATGCTGGGATTACAGGCGTGAGCCACTGTGCCCAGTCTAACCTTCAGTTTCTAATTATCCCCTCATCCTTTAAAGCCCTTTAAAGACATATCTTTAAAGATATGTGTTTCTAATGACTAATTATAAGTATTATTTTATAAAAATCTGATGCTATAGAGGTTTACATAAACCTCTTTATTTTAAGCATACATAAACCTACATATTTTAAGCAAGATTCAGATCTTTTTTTTTTTTAACATAAGTTTAGACAAGAGAAAAGTTTAGTGGTTCTGGGAAAATAAATATTGATTGCCACAAGCAGGTTTAACTGATAGCCTTATAATTTAAAACTATGATTTTTAAAAGTCAGATTCAAAATTCTAAAGTCACAAGTGTCTGGGGCATAGAGACAGGCAGCCCATAATACCCCAAGTACCTTAGAGGACATCACACTTCGCAAAAATTGATGTTAATACTAATGACTTCAGGTGATCAAGAAATTTATGTTACGCCTGTATATTCTAGTTAAAAGACTTGGAGACGTACAGTACAATTGAAAATTTTCTCCATGATTATTTTTTGGTCTTTTATGGGATTGGTTTTTATCATGGGTAGAATTCACTTGGGCAGAAAGCCTCTTTCCCCAATGACCAGGCTTGTCAGATATAGCAAATAAAAATACAGGATGCCCAGTTAAATTTGAATTTCAGTGAAACAATTAATCAACTAATCATTTTTTAATATAAATATATCACATCCAATATTTAGAACACACTTATGCCCCATGGGATATTTGAGAAATAATTATACTAAAAAATTGTTTTTGAAATTTAAATTTACCTCAGTGTCCTGTATGTTATTTGGAAACCCTACCAGTGACTAAAATGAAACCTATATTTCAGAATGAGTACATTCTGGAATTGTTGCACTTAAGAAACCTGGCTAATTCTATGAGTCAGCTCCACAGAGCTTTCCAGAAGAACTCTATAAACTTGAGAATAAAATAACCTCCTAATGCAAACTACTGTATTTCCTCTGAAAGTTTCAAGTCAAGTGAGATGAAAATTTGAGACAGACATGCAGGAGGTATGCAAATACTGTAAGCTCTAGGAGAATTGATTTCAAGGAGCAAATTAATTCACTAAGGCCCCTTGTAAAATCACCTCCATTGAAATAAGTTCTCTGGTGAGGGCTAAGACTTTTATTGAAGACAGAGCATCACAACACTCATTACTAAAATTTCCATGTAATGTTATTGCAGATCCTGTAGTCTGTTTCTCTCCCTCAGTCTTGACCTATCTGGAAGTCTTGTCTAATTCTCCTCCACCTGGTTAGCTGCTTCTTTCTCTGCAAGTCTCCATTTTAGCTCTAATTCCATGATACCGTAATTGTCTGTTTATCTGCAGAGTTCTTCCACTAGATTCTTTAAAGAACATGGATGCATTTTCTGACTTTGTATTGCCAGTGGTAGAACAGTGCCTGGTATGCAATGAATACACAATGGATGTTTGAATGGATGGAAGAGAGGGAAAACGAATGGATGGATGGATGGATGGATGGATGGATGGATGATATGGTTGAAAATATTATGTTGTGCATATGGAGGGCAAAAAGTTGGCTCTTATACTTGTATAAGATTAGTCATAGTGGGCAAGGCGTAGTGGTTCATGCCTGTAGTCCCAGCACTTTGGGAGGCCAAAGCGGATGGGTCACGGGGTCTGGAGATCGAGACAATCCTGTCCAATATGGTAAAACCCCATCTCTACTAAAAATACAAAAAAAGTTAGCTAGACATGGTGGCACACACCTGTAGTCCCAGCTACTTGGGAGGCTGAGGCAAGAGAATCGCTTGAACCCAGGAGACAGAGGTTGCAGTGAGCCTAGATCGCACCACTGAACTCCAGCCTGGTGACAGAGCGAGACTCCATCTCGAAAAAAAAAAAGAATAGTCACAGTCACTTTATTCATATTTGCCACAGCTTAAAAAAGCCAATTTATCCACAATTTAAAAATGGATAAACAATATTAACTCAATGGAATTCTACCTAGCAATAAGAAGGAACAAACTACTGATGTAGTATGCACAAGATGGATAAACTTCAAAAATACTGTGCTGAGCAATGGAAAACATGCAAGAGTACATAATATATCACTCCAGTTTTGTGAACACCTGAACATACAAAACCAACGTGGGGTACAAAAACTTAAAAACAAAGTTTTTCTGGGAAATGGAAGGTAATGGGAATTGACTGGAAAGGGGCATGAGAGAACTTTCTGGGTGATGACATTGTTCTATATTGATAGTAATTTAGGTTGGATAGGTGTATGCAATTGTCAGAAGTCAATAAACGCACATGAGATTCATGTGTTTCATTGGAAGCAGATTTTGCCTCTTAAGAGGAAAAAAAGTAAATAAATACTGAACTCTGTCTACATGCAGTAGTATTTAGAGGTAATGTAATGATGTCTGCAATTTGCCTTGAAATGCATCCAAAAATTAAAATGGATTGATGACTGGACAGAGAGATACACTGATACAAAATAAAGCAGGTGTAGTAAAATGTTAATGGTAGAATCCAGGTGGTGAGTATACAAGTCTTCACTGTAAATTCCTTTCAATTTTTCTGTATTAGAAATTTTTCAAAACAAAATGCTGAGGTAAAAAGGAGCTTCTGGTTCACATAACTATCAAAGGGCTGCACACTAGAAAGGAGTCTGAGGTTCCCTGAGGATATTTTAGACCTTTCTCAGGGTGTGCAAATTACCTTTGAGCTTTCTAGGGAATCAGTTTATCTATCACCAGAGCCCCAGAAAACATTTGGCCAAACTGGATACAACCAGAGAGAATTCTACTCAGGGTATTTTTCATTACACCAGCAATTCCAGCATTTTCTCTCTTGGAAACACCCACCATTATTTTAAAATGAAAATAAAACCCCATCCCCAGGACTCCAGCAACTTCTCTTGTATCCATCGGTCTCTGTTTGTTAGTGTCTGGCTGAGGGAGGCCATGTCAGAGTCGATAACAGGTCTATGGGAGATGACTGACTCCGGGGGTTCATGCCAGGCTCAACTGCTCTCTTCTGCAGAAGTGTGTGCCTGAAGATCCCTCTCCCTGACACAGTTCTGCAGCTGCTAAAGGAGAGGATTTACTTGGGTGAAATTTAGGCCCAAGGGGAACTGGAGCATCATGCCCACAATTAGAAGTGACATGTGACCCAGGAGTGAAAATCTGGCTGCCAGAGAAAGGAGTTTTTTGAGTTGTTCTGATTTAAGAAAACTGCCTTTGTAATTCCTCCCCACAGGGCCCAGGAAGTTTTCTGTTTGGTCAGTTAAAATACAAAATAATAGTAATAATGAAGGTAAGAAATCCCTTTTAAGAATGAAAAATGTCACAGGCACCTTAGAAAGGGAAGAGAGAGGGCTGAAGAGCTCAACCACGTTGTGCTGGAAATGTCTGGGCCTTGTGGTCTTCTACTCAGAGACAGATTTAGATTCTTTCTGCCTACAGTTGCATTCCTCATCGCTGGAGGTATGCAAACAGACAGCAGACAAGAATATGAGAGGTCCCTAAAGATGATTAAAGAATAGAGTGGGGTCCCCCCTAAATTTCATATGCTGAGAAGTCCTGATCCCACAGTATCCAGAATGTAACCACATATGAAGATAAGGTTTTTAAAGAAGTGATTAAATTAAAATGAGAATTTTTGGTCGGAGCCCTAGTCCAATATGACTGATGTCTTTATAAGACGAGAAACAGACACTAAGAGTGAGCATGCACAGAGGGTTGACCATGAGAAGAGGCAGCGAGGGAGCCGCCATCTGCAAGCCAGTGAGAGAAGCCTCGGAGGAAACCAACCTGCCTCTAGAACTATGAGGAAGTAAATTATTTAAGCCACTCAATCTGTGGTATTCTGTTACAGCAGCCTTAGCAAACTAACATACTCTGAAAACTTCTGGGCAGTGCATTATCCATTTTTTGACATTGAAGCTGTACTAGCACGGTGGTTCTCAAACTGCATAGTGCACCCAAATCATCTGAAGAACTGTTGAAATGCAGGTTCCTGAACTTCACAGTATAACCATCAGAACAGTCTTTCTGGCATACTGAACCATGCTTTCAGAAACATTCTTTTGCACTCAGGTTCAATGAGGATGAGGACTGTGTCAGTCTTGCTCCCTTTGATTCCCTGCACTAGCATAGTGCTTGGCCTAGGCTGGGTCTTCAATAACTATGCACAAGTGGGGCTTGAAGTAGACGGTTTTCCAAATTCCATCTTTGAAGGTAAGCTGCATGGGGGAAAGATCTTCAATTTGTTCGTAACATACAGGATTTCCTGTATTATTCCAGACACCTATTATAGTCCTTGACAGATGGTAGGCATTCAATAAGTAATTGTTGAATGAGTGAATCTTATAAGATATTCTAGAGAACTCTATGTTAGTGAAATTGCAGTGCCAAGAACATAGTCTTTTAAACTTATATGTTGGCTCTTGATATAGTTTTAATATATCTATTATTTCATCTAATTATTTTATGGTTTGATTTTAGATATTTGGAACATACAGGCATTTAGAGAGAAAATTAAAGTCTCCTGAAATCCCAACCCTAAAATATTAACTATGGTGAAGATTTTGGATTGTTTTCTTCATTCATAAAAACATATATTTAGATAAGTTCAAAAGAAAATGCAAACACAATACTTTTTCTTTTTTCCAAAGATCATATTTTCCCATTTTACTACATATCTTCTCAAATAGGATTTTTAACAAATGCATAATATTCCATCATGACAATATCATCTAAAAGTTTACTTAAATATAATAGAAAAGAAGAAAATGAATGTGCATGTCCAAAAAAAATTCAGTTTGGAAATTGCATTTAGGGAGGTGAAATACGTTTCCATGTTTTATTAGGTTGGTGTAATAGTAATTGTGGTTTTACCACTACTTTCATTGGCAAAAACCTCAATTACTTTTGCACCAACCTGTAACTGGCTATTTGGATGGCTTCTTCTTTTCATAATTTTTTTATTGTTTTATGCTTAGAAAATATTTTTCTATGCTTAAATCAGTTAATTAAAAACTTTCATTTTCTTTAAGGGTATTTTCATTACCAAAATAATACATGTTCATGATGCAAGTTTTAAAAGTATATGAAACCTAAAAGAATATAGAAAGTTGTCTCTAGTATTCTGAACTTCTGTTGTATTCCTTCCCATCAATTTGCAGTATATATTTTTATATATTTGCTGTCATATAGTACTTATAAAATTTTATATACTAATTTTAAGTTTATTTGTATGATTATAAAATGAATATCTGATCACTGTATAAAATCTGGAAACTATACAGTATTGTGTGGAGAAATTAAAAACAACTAAAACCCAATCCCCCAGGCAGAATCACTGTTATATTTGGTATACAATACTTCCTTCCAGTTTTTTTGGTGGTATATATTTTTACATAATTGCAGATGTGCAATACGCACAAAATTATACTGATTTTAATCATTCATTATTTTGCATCTAGAATTTATACTCATGGTAGAAAATTACATATCTAAAAATATAAAATAGAAAATTAAAATAACTAACAATAGTAATTCAAATAAAATACACTTTAATAACTGTATATTACCTTATAGAATAGTATTCATGTCTTCTTTGAAAAGTAGTCAGAGAATATGCATCTCATATTATGCATATATGTATATACATATATATCACATAATACATATGACACAATACTTGTATTCACAAGTTTTCTGTATAAGGTAATGTAAACAGAAGACTAATGACTGACGTGTACTCATTAAGTCATTCAATGTTTGTTCCTTTCTTCTATATTTTGAAAGTCCCTCAACCTTGCCCTTCAAGTTACTGACTTCATTTTCTGCAGAGAAATTCTACCCTCTACTCCCTCCAATAATGATTTTAATTATCTCCTTGAAAATTAGCTTCCTTATGTCAACCAGATCTTTGCCAGTTTTTTTCCTTCATCTATTATTGTCTTACAGCTTTCTGTTTACCATTCAGAATTTGTACTCTGCTTTTTGGGTTTTAGTCTGTGAAATTTTTTTCTACTTTCTTTTTTGCTTTTGATTAAACTTTTTTTGTATAATTGTAGATCACATGCAGTTTTAACAAATAATACAGAGAAATCCTGGTAACCTTTACCCAGTTTCCCCCAGAATTTTAATGTTAACATCTTGCAAAATCACAGTGCAGCGTTCACAACCAGGTTATTGACATTGATACAGTCAAGATACAGAATAGTTCTGTATACTTCTTGTTGTTCTTTGATACTCACACTCACCTCTGCCCCCCTCCTTTGGCCTCCCTTTGTACCTGAATCTTGGAAACCATTAATCTCATCTATGTTTCTATAATGTTATCATCATAGGAATGTTTTATATATGGAATAATACATTATACACCTTTTGAAATTTTTTTTCACTCATCATATCCTAGAAATTCAAATGAGTTACTGGTTTTATTTTTATGTTTTGACACATTTATATGAATGATATATGTAATTGTGAGGGACAGACTTTAAAGTGATTTCCATGATCAAGACTTTCTAGTATTTATACATTTGTGTAATCCCCTTGAGTGTGAGCCAGGACCTCTAATTTTCTTCTGATCCATGTAATGAGACAAAAGTGATGCTATGTATGTGATTTGTTCATATGATTATGTTAAGCATGTACCATCATCATGCTAGAGTCTCTTTCTCCCATGCTGATTTTGAAGAAGCAATATGCCATGAAGGAAGTAGTCATATTAGAAAAATTTACATGGCAAGGAACTTTGAGTGACCTCTAGGAGCTGCAGAAGATTTCTTGAAAGAAACTAGAGCACGGATGTGCATGCCAGGTATGGTTGTGCAGCCATAAGAACATAATTATCCCAACAGACTGAAGGATATTTGAAGTAATTCCTTCCCCAGTGGTGCCTCTGATGAGACCAAAACCTTGGTTGTCACCTGGAATGTCACTTAGTAAGATGCTGAAGCACAGAGTCCAGTTAAGCCATGCCAAGATTTCTCACTTACAGAAACTGTGATATAATAAATGTGTGTTATTTTAAGCCACCAAGTTTTTCATAAAACCTATACAGTAATCTACTGCAACTTCCTTTTTCCACTCAATGTCATATTTTTGAGATTTGCTATATTATTTAATTGCTTTACAGAATTTCAATGTCTATACAAACCACAACTTCTCTACTCCACCACTAATAAAGGATGTGTTTCTCCTTCTCAGATATTAGAATGAAAATGTTGTAGAGAATATCCTTATATTTACTCAGGACATATACAATAGCTTCTCTACAAAATATATCTCAAAGTGAAATTACAAGTATATGTGCAAATTACTACATATTGCCAATTTGCTCTCAAAAGTGGTTTCATAAATTTTGTATAGGATTCCTGATTCCCCATGTTGTCACCAACACTTGGTATGATCAAACTAATTAATTTTGCTACTGTAATCCATGTGAAATGGCAGCTTTTTGTTCCCTATTATTGATTACTGATGAAATTGAGCATTTCATATGTTAATTGGTCACTTGAGTTTCCTCTCACACATAAATTACCTATTCATGCCCTTTGCCCATTTTTCTATTGATGGTCTTTAATTTTTGTTATTGATTCATAAAGGGCTCTTTGATATTCTGGATTTTTATCCTTTATTGATTATAAGTTGCCAAAAAGTTCTTCTAATCTCTAAATGATGTTTCATTTAACTTATGGTAATTTGTCCATTTTTTAAAAAATTTGAAGTCAAGTACATCCATCTTTTTCTTTATAGTTTGCTTATTTTATGTCCTGTTTAAGAAATGTTTCTTTCCCCAAAGCCATAAAAATATTCCTCTACATTGCTTCTAAATCATTTCAAGTTTCCTTTCATGTTTGGGTGTTTAAGCACTTAGAATTTATACTTTCATAGTAAAGTCGTAATTTACTTTTACTTTTCCTCTTGGTTAAGCAATTGTCCCAGCTTTATAAATTGAGTAGCTCATTTTTTTATGGACATAAATACTCCTTTCAAACACAAGTTTGTCTTTATACATGTGGATCTATTTTGAGATCATTTGTTGGTTACATTTATCTAATATATCTATCTGTGAGACAAAACCACATTATTTTAATTATTAAAATTTTAATAAGTCTTGAAATCTGGTAAGGTTGATTTCAATGATTATCTTTCTTAAAATTGTACTTTATTATTTTTGGCTCTTTACTCTTTCATATAAATTTTAGGGTCAGTTTGTCAAGTTTCATGAAAAAAAATTTAAAAACCCTGTTAGGATTGGAATCTTCATTGAAATTACATTTAAGCTATGAATTAATTTATGGAAAATTGCCAGTACTATAATACTGATTCTTCCGAACTTATGCATGGGAACTGCATCATGATTCTCCAAAGATATCTACTTCCTGTGAATATGTTAGGCTACCTGAAAAAGGGGAATTAAGGTTGCAGATGAAATGAAGGTTGCTAATCAGCTTACCTTGAGATGGGAAGATTATCTTGCATTATCCGTGAGCCCAACATAATCATAAATATTTTTAAAGGTGGAGAAGAGTCAGTGTCAGAGTGAAGCAATGTGAGAAATACTCAATTAGCTGTTGCTGGCTTTGAAACTATAGAGTGTCCATGAACCAAGAAATCTAGGCATCCTCTAGAAGCCATGAACCTAGAAATGCAGGTAGCCTCTAGCAGCTAGAAAAGGCAAGAAGATGGATTCTCCCCTAGAGCCTTCTAGAAAGAAATGCAGCCTTGCTGATACCTTGATTTTAGCCCAGTAAGACCCATTCTGGATTTCTGACCTCAAGAATTGTAAGAAAATAAATTGTGTTGTTTCTAGGCATTAAGTTTGTAAAAAAATTTTAAGCCAGTACACAGAGATAGATAGGTAGGTAGACAGATAGATTAGAGAGAGAGAGACAGAAAGAGAGAGGGAGACAATAGGAAACTAACTCAGGTCAGTGTGTGTGTGGGTGTGTGTGTGGGCACATGCACGACTTAAATTCATAGTAGAAGTTAGTTATATATTTGCATTTTGATTAGAGATTATCTTTATAATATTACTTATTTACTTTATTTAAGACTAGCTTTCAGTCCAACTATATGGTCATTTCTTTGTAAATGTCCATCCTTGTTTAAAAAGGAAATACATTTTCTGACTTTCTAAGAGTTATTTGTCAAGTTCTATACATGTTCAGTAGGACCACACTTGTTATCTATATTGTTCAATTTTTTTTGTCTTTTCTGACATTTAAATTGCTGAGGGAGAAGGATTATATTTTCCATATTAATTGTGAATTTTGTGATTTTTCCTTGTAATTTCAGTCATTTTGAGGATTCATATTATGTGCATATAAGTTTTAAATACCATTATTTTCTACTTTTATCTCTATGTCATTACTCCATTTATTTGTAAACTGCATTTTGTCTTGAAATATACTTTTTCTGTATTAATATATTAACACTATTTTTATTTGCCTTCACTTTCAAGTTTTCTATATCATATTTTAGGTGTTTTTCTTACAAACAACAATTAGCTGAATTTTGTAATTTTTAATTCAATTTGTGAGTCTCCATTCTAACAAGTTTATGGCTTTATTTATTGTGGTGACACATATATCCATTTATTTCTATAATTTTATTTTGTTGCATTTACTATGTTTTTTTCTTTGCTTCCCTTTTCCCTTTCTTCTTATCTTCCATTGGGTTTTCTTTATCCTTTTCTCAATGTCTTCCTACCCTCTGATTGATTTGGAAAAGTAATTTCTTTTACTAATTTTGAATGGATACTTCAAATATTTCATACGAACAAGTGGCTTAGGAATGATACAGTAAGCAATTAGTATCTCAACACTTGTCCAAAACAATTTAAAAACCTGGAATCCTCCAGCTCCAAATGTCCCATTCTATTTCACCTGCTATTTGTAGAACTCAATGTAGTCATTGTTATTTTTGTTTTATACTATCAGTGCTTCTATAGATCTAGCTATAAGTTAACTAATATAGACTGGGCATGGTGGCTCATGCCTATAATCCCAGCACTTTGGGAGGACAAGGCAGGTGGATCGCTTGAGCCCAGGAGTTCAAGACTAAATTGGGCAACACGGTGAAACCCCATCTCTACAAAATACAAAACTTAGCTGGGCATAGATGCACACTCCTGTGGTCCCAGATTCTTGGGAGGCTGAGATGAGAGGATCACTTGAGCCCTGGAGGCAGAGGTTGCATGAGCCAAGATGGTATCACTGCACTCCAGCCTAGGTGACAGAGTGAGACCCTGTCTCAATAAAAAAGTAAATTAATTTACAATAAATAAATAAATAAGTTTACTAATGTCAGTGATTACCAAGCTGCTTCTGGTCCTCTCTTTCCTTATGGATTCAATTCTTATTTTTCCTGAAATACAATCTTTAGTATCTCTTCCAGGGAACATCTGTAAGTAGCAGATTCACTCAGTCTTTGTTTCTATGACAATATCCATAATTCATCATCATACCAAAATGTTACTTCAGCTGGATATAAGATTCTGGGATGATGGTAATTTTCTCTCATCCCATTAAGGGTACTATAACACAAAGTTTTGGAATTTATGATTGCTGTTAAAAAGTTTGCTGTCAGTATAATTCTCTCCTTTATAAACAACCCCCTTATCTCCAGTTGTTTCAAATAGCTTTATTATATCTTTGAGGTACTTACATATATCTCCCAGTTATCTAATTTTCTTTTTTTTTTCAAATATATTGTTTATTGTGTTGAGGATATAATTTCAAACCCTGAATTTTTAACCCTAAAAATTTTATTTGATTCTATTTCAATTTAGTCTATCCTTTTATTCAGTGCCTCAATCTTAATAGTGTATTTATTCCTATACTATATACGCTTTTAGTTATCTTATACATGGGTATTTTACATTCCTGTGACCCTATTATTTGATTATCTCAATTTGTGCTCTAACATTTACTATTTGTGGTATATGCACTTTTATAATTTTTGATACCATAGCTATCTTCAGACAGATTTTCATCATAGTAATCCTGCCATTTGATTTTAGAGAGATCCTTTCTATTGTGCTTCCTTTCAGTACAGTAGGGGTATATAGTCATTTAAACCAATTTTTATAGATTTTTTTTAACTCGGTGGATCTAGGGCTACACAAAACTGAAAAGCACATATTTGTGACTTTATTTTTCAGGAGAAACTTTTCATTTTGCCTTTAAATCCTTTTGTTTTAGTTTTCTTGTTATTTATTCAGTTTATTCAATAATATGAGTGTATTCTTTTTAAGGCGATATAACTTATAGAGTACACAAATCTTAAGTGTATGACTTAATGAGTTCTTACGTGGGTACGCACGTAACTACCTCATAAATCAAGTCGAACTTTTCAGCACTCCAGAGGGCTTCCCTGAGCTTTCACCAAATTGTTCTATGATTTGGAGTATACCTTTCTAATTTCCAAAGATAACCACTATGCTGACCTATAGCATCATTCATCAGATTCATCTGTCTTTAAATTTTCCACAAATAAAATCACACTGTAAATGCCTTTTTGCATTTTATTTTATTCAAAATCATGTCTGATAGATTAAGCCATGTTGTTGCATTTATGATGGTCTTTGCTACATGGTATTCCATCGTATGCATATACCACAATGTATCCACCCATTCTACTGTTTCTGGACATTTGGGTTATTTCTAGGTTTTGGTTCTTATGAGCAAAGCTGGCATGAGAATTTTTGTATTTGCCTTGTGGTAGGATGTGAACTTATTCTAATTGTAAAAATTCCCAAAGAGCAAAAATCCCATTTGACAGCTGTTTTCCCTTCGTCCTCTCCCTAGAGGTAAACACTGTCTCCAATTTAGTGTGTATCTTTCCAAATCACCATTTAAAAAAATTCTAGACATATATAAGATTTTATTGTATTTTAACTTAGCCATCATGTGAAATATATTATTCTAAATCTTATTGTGTTTGCCATTTAAAGTATGTATTAAAGACCTTTCTATGTTTGTATATAGAGCTCTCATTCATTGTTTTTATTTGCTACATTGTATTCTGTTCTATAATTGTTAAGTAGAATTATCATTTGATTCAAATATGGAGTTCGTCCCTCAAAACAGATTTAACTGTATCTCATCACCTATAAAACATGGTATTCTTTTTTATTTTGTAAATAGTTTTTACTTCAATTTTATGACTATGCACTGAAATTTCTGCAACATATGGTTGTTTTTCCTTATTTAAATTCCCAATTATTTTGAAGAGTGGGTAGATGGGAAGACATGTTTAAATTCAAACGATTAATTTCAATTGTTAGTGCATTATAATCCAAAAATAGCATATAAAATTTCTTCTGTGAGAAATTTAGAGGCATGTATTTTGATATAATATTGAGTAATTATTGTGTTTGAAAAGAGGCATTCTATGTGAAATATTAAAAATTCTATATGGAGAGAGTTAAATATACATATTCACATGTGCTGTATCATGACAATCATTACTGCCTTACTTTATTTTTGCTTACATGGTCTGTTTTTTGGCTAATGTCTACTTACATGGGTTCTAGATATGTATTATGCTACCAGGTTCTTTATTTTATCATTGTAAAATGATTTCTTTTCTTATTCACTGCATTTTGACTTGGACCTTAATTTGTCTGAAATTAATTTGTTGTTCATTTTTTGCTGTTCTTTCATATTTTCCTCCTCAATTTTTCCATAGCCTATTTTTTTCTCTCTCCCTTCTTCTTTTTTTGTAATTTTGTTTCACGTTATTTTCTTCAAAGAAACATATAAATGAAGATTATTTTTAATACAACCAAGAGACTTGATTCTCTACAAAGTGGTGTTTTAAACATTTACATTTATTGTCGTATCAAAATGTTAATCATATTTCTGTGTCCTGTTTTATTCCTGATAGCTTCCTCTTTTTTCCGCTTTTTAAAATTTATACAAACTGTACTTTGTTTACCTTTATCTAATCAGGTAATTGTGAAGGTATTTTTCCCCTTTCATTGATCAAAATATTGTCTTTCATTAATATTTATCCAAAAACCTTAGCTAAAATACAACTTATCATATTACTAAAGTTGGTTTTGCCCATTACTTAGTGATAACCTCTATGAATGGAGTAATCATAAACTTATCATGTAAACTGAGACATTTGACAGAGAAAGGAGGCACCAGAAATGAATAGTTACTGTATCTATAAAACAAGATAATTGTAATGTGTTCCCATGTCTCTTTTAGTTATACTGAACTTTTATTTAGAATAGTTTAAGTATTGCCTCAGATTACTGTTATAACGTTATTTTCATATGTTCATAGACAGTTTAAATGATTTTATATGTATGTTCAGTTCTATCTTATATGTAAGTCTTTGTCCAGTAAGGAAAGTGTTCCTTCTTTCTGTAATAAATCTCATTATTACATTTGTTATTATTTCTTTTAGCAAAAATATCAAACATTGGGAAATTGAATCTTTATTCTCTTACCACCATAACTATTTTCTTTTACACAGTTCAGTGGCCAAAAAACTTTTTCTCTAAAGAACCAGAGAGTAAACAGTTTAGGCTTTGTGGATCATATAGGGTCTGTTACAATCATTACATTTGCCAGTGTAGCTTGTATCCGCCACAGAGGATACTTAAAGAACCACTGTGATGGTGTTCTAATAAGACTTTATTTATAAAAACAGGTGGGAGTCAGTTCTGAGGGCTGTAATTGCTGACCTCTGAGCTAATTTATCAATTTGTCTTTTTCTTCATATTTTTAATTACTCTTAGGGATATCTTTTTCATATTGTCTGCATGTTATTACATTTTTACTACCTCTCATGATAATTTTGACTATAAGATGAATTTTTTCATAAATATTCTTAGCATTTTTTAAATCAACTTCTTTTTGTCTTTCTTCCTGCTTTTTTTGGTCTCAGCATAGTTTACTTTTTAATGTTCTCCACTTTTATTTAACAGAATCAATATTTCTTTATATTCTATGAAAGAAACCTCAACATTTCCTATAGTCTATCATTTCTCAAAACTTTAAACACACACACACACATATGTAAATATAAATAAATAAATATACGTGTGTGTGTTTGTGTGTGTGTGTAGATTGTTTGCTTGATTGTTTTTCTAGTTTATTATCACTGAAGGAAGAAGAAGAAGAAAAAAAAAAACAATTCACAACCACATTTTGTAACAATCAGAACTACAACTCAGCTCTGGACTTGCCCAAAGTCTCCTTGGTTGTGAAAAAAATCAAACTCTTAGTTCCATAGCAAAAGAGCTTTAGTACAGTTCTAAAGGCCTAACAAGCACCAAAATCATATGGCTCTTCTGGATTATGCGTGATGTTTTCCTACTCTCCACTGCCTGATTCTTCAATACTCTGGACCAATGGAACCAATGGAAAAATAGCCTGCCAGCATGGCCCTCCACCCTGAGTCTCCTTCCCTGTCTGGCAATTTATAGGTTTACATCCTAAATCCATCCACCAGCAATTAGTTGTTGAGAGCCTTCCAGGATCCAAGCATTTCCCTGAGTGCGAAGGATATTATATATCAAGCCAATGTGTTAGCTACAAATGAACTAATTTCAAGGAGGTGATGTTGAAGAAAAGACCAATGATATAGCTGCTGAAATGAGATTTAAATGATTAGAAGGAGCCACCATGTGAAAATCTGGGGAAAGAACTGATCAACCACAGGGAACAAAAGTGTAAATGTCCTAAAGTGGACATTTATATACATTTATATATTCAAGGATCAGAGAGAAGGCCAGTGTGGCTGGAGTACGGAGGATGGTGGGAGACAAAGCCAAATGAATAAGAAGGAATCCGCTGGACACAGTGGCTCATGCTTGTAATCCCAGCACTTTGGGAGGCCGAGGCGAGCAGATCACCTGAGGTCAGGAGTTAGAGACCAGCCTGGCCAAAACAGTGAAAACCTCGTCTCTACTACAAATACAAAAAAAAAATTAGCCAGACATGGTAGCAGGCACCAGTAGTCCCAGCTACTCAGGAGGCTGAGGCAGGAGAATCGCTTGAATCCTGTAGGCAGAGGCTGCAGTGAGCCAAGATAGCGCCATTGCACTCCAGCCTGAGTGACAAGAGTGAAGCTCCATCAAAGAAAAAAAAAAGAAGGAACCAGATGACAGTGGACTTTATAAGTCATCGTCAGGAGTTTGGCTTTTCTCAGAAATACAACAAGACCAGTGGGAGAGTTTTAACAGAGAAAGATCCATGATCTGATTTATGGTTTTGAAAGATGAAGAGACCAAAAGAAAGGCTATTGTAGTAATCTAAGCAAAAATAATTGTGATATGGTTTGCAGTGTAGTAGTGGTGAAGAAAGAAATAAATGGATTTGAGTTTATAGAAAGATGAAAGTTGAAGACACTCAAGGAACCAAGAATATTGACTATATTTGGGCTTAAGTAACTGAGAGGAGGGATTTAATGCTATTTACTGAGGTGAAAAAACTTGGAGTCAAGTAGGAGATGGTAAAATCAATATTTTTAGCCTTGACGATTAGACATCTAAGTGAAGGCAGTCTCCCAGTTTCCAAAGTTGAACTCCGAGGCTATTTCCTCTGTGTGTTTCTATTGTCTTTCAGAAGTTGTTTAATACAAACCAGTGTAATTGATAGTACTACCGAATACCTGTGTGTGACCACTTTAAAGAGTCACGTAACACGCAACACAGGAGTCAAGCAAAAGGGCAAGGCCGAGGTTTCTACTTTATTTCAGTCATGAGATTTTCCGTAAGTAGGTCAAGGTGGGCTGCCTGCTAGTTATGATTCTCAAGTTGGTGTCATAGTTCTGTAGTTAACTAAATCTTCTCCTGGATTTTGGCAATAGATTCATTGGCACATCATATTTTTGTCAATGCCTGGCTCATGTTCTTTTGGTACTCAATGTTATTCATACCACAAACACTTGAAATTCAGTTTTCACCTAAGGACTTTTCTGGCAGCAGGACCAGGCTTGGTCTGTACATAGAGAAAGCCAGCAGTGCTTTTCCTGTTTATTTGCTGGACAAAGACCCCATCTTCCTAACCTAGGGTGGGACAACTCTATGGTGTGTTCTACACCATCTTCCAGAGGTTCCCAGAAATAAACCTGTTTCCCATGGAGATACATGGGCATATGAATGTACATGGGTGTACATTCATACACTTGTATTGGCTTTCTTCCCTTCTCTCTCATTTTGCTACTTTTCCTATTTGCACTTCCTAGATTTAGTTCCCAAATAAACTACTTGTACATAGTCTCAGAGTCAACTCTTGGGGTAGCCAAAATAAGACAGCTATTATCTTTATTATTGTTTTACAGTTATAGGTTTTGTGGTATTCTTTGATTTCATCCATATTTTAATTAAAAGCATTTGGCTTGATTAAAAAAAACATATCCTAGAATATTTTCAAAATACAGAAAAAGCCAAAAATAAAAAATAAAAATCACCATGTAAGACACAGTTAACATTTTGATGTTTGTGGTATATTTTTCTGCAGTCTTTCTGCTCTCTCTCTCTCTCTCGTCCTTTTTTTCCTGTCTATTTTCAAGACAAGTGAAAAGAGAATATGCCAGAAACAATTCCTTAAATGCCATTTATTACAGACATAGTTCTTTGATATTTGGCATAAGGCCATTTTGTGTATGCACAAGCTTTATTATATATAATTTGGTGTAACTTCATGAATCTGGAGAATCTAGTGGAATACTATGCTCAGTGAATTGTTTTACGTAGCATAATCACTGACTACTCCCCAACTCACTTTTAAAAAGAGAGATCAAAAGTTTTGCCTCCATTTTATAAATGGTAAAACAGACGAGGCATGGCTTTTATACATGCAAGGCATTTCAAAGGTCATTTCCTTCACTCCTTGAACATATTTGTTCATTTCTGCTTTGCTTTTTGAAAAGTCAATCCTCTTCATGACCATGCAGGATTATCTGACAATGGGTTAATGCTGCCTAGCTGCCTGGCAACTTGAAATGGAGTCATTTTAAAACCTGCATTGTAATAATGCGAGTTCCTCATTTCTTAGCCTATAACTAATTCAAAAGCAATTGAAATCTCCCAAGGAGATCACACTGTACTGGGAAGCAATCCCCCAGAGTGAGACCATGAGACAGGCTAAGTCCATCAGGCAGGTATACAGGCAGGCAAGCAGACTCCAGGTAGAGGGAGAACCCAAAATAGAATGGGGATGTACAGTTGATCATCCCATAATTAGGCCACTTGATTGACTTCCTTAAAAGTCCATGTTCTCACAAAGAAAGCTAATCCTAATGCATTCATTGCACTGAATGTAAACAGATCTCATATATTTCTGCATAAGTCTATCAATCAACAAGCATTATTAGATACCATGTAAGTGCAGAGAGCTTTGCCCTGGAGAACACAGGAGAACAAGACTGCACTCTATCATTTTAAACAGCTCACAGTGGTTTCTTTAAACATTTACTGAGTGACTTCAGTGTGTTTGTGTCAGTGTTAAGCATGCTTCTGCTAACAATCTTGAGATTTGGTGAGGTACAAATATAAAATAATTTGTACAACTAAGTAAATGTCATTAACAAAATGTATGGAAAGGAATGAGAAAAATTGTTCTATCAAAGTAAATGTGTGTGACAACATAGAGAAAAGTGAAGTGCTATTTGAATGCAATCACTTTTAAAAGCTATGAAAAGTGGTAAAATGTCAACTGATTTGGGGATTCAGATAATCTCTATGCTGGCTTACTGCTCCAAAGAAAGGAAAGGCAGCCTTCAATGATCAGCTATGAGTTTTAATCTAGACTTATAAGTTCACAGAAAATAGTCTTGAAAGCAAGGCTTTCAAGACAAAGAAAAGGGTATTCTCAGACCTCCTTAAACTATGTTTCCATTTAGGAAGTGAAGCTTAGAAAAAATAATCATAGACAAGGACAGACATAGATAAGTGGAAGGAAAATGTCTCCACACAGGAAGGCTTAAACCATCCCTTGCTGGAGGACAGCAAAAGAAAATAGAGCAAAGTGTTAAGGACTAGCACCTCCCTCTTCAGTTCTAGTGGGCTAGAGTGGGCCCCCCAAAATGGGCAGGTGTTAAACACTCAGATGAGTATACCAGATGTCACTCTCCCAATACCACAAGGATGCATAAACTCTCCGTTGCATCCATATGCTATCCAAGCAAGGAAGTGAGGTAGGAGAGGTAAAACACTAGATGCAAGGAGAAAAAAAGGATATATGAGTCACTAACCAGAGAGAGAGAGACAGAGAGAGAGAGAGAGAGAGAGAGAGAGAGAGAAATTCGAGTTTAAACAGATTATGTACTTTTAGTATCTTTAGATGACAGGATTAAGCATCTTCCATCAAAAAATGTCCTGTGGATTAGAAGCAAGAGACAAAAAAATAAAGATAGTTGCATTCACTTAAAGATAAGAGTTACTTAAAAACCATATTAGGATATTAGAGAGGTTAGTGAAATAGGGAGCTCTTTGATGGCGTTATGGAGAGGGAACTTGAAAGTATTTGGATACTTAACCTGACAAAACATCTCTTCCTTTAGGTTCACTAATGAGCAGTACATAGGAAACACACTTCATGCTGAGACTTTGCTTCAAACTATAAAATGGAGAACTACAACCTGTGCTGAATCAGATAGATAAAACTTTTTTAGAAATGATTAGCTCCAATTGGTTTCCCACCTAAACATGTCAGTGGGATACCAAAAAAAAGTGACCAGTACACCTGAGAATGTCCAAGAGAATGTTCCTCAGTCCCTGTTGCCTACTGCTGAGTTAGTCCAGGGTGGATAGAGGCAGTGATGCTGTGTGGCTGCCAGGTAAGAGGCAGAGGAAGAGAAGGCTGTGAGGGTGAGAACACCAAGTTTCTTCTCATATAAAGACAGCAGATGGTCCTAACAAAAACATCTAATGTAGATAAGAGTGAGAAAGCCATGCCCACTTTCTCTACCTCATTTTATATGTGATGATTCTATGCACCATTATTTCCAAAGATAACCCCAACAATTCATCCTGTGTGTTTACTAAATGAATGTGAGGCTCCTCCTATGAAGAGGTGAAGTCTATTTCCCCTACCCTTGAGTAAGGCTGGCTTTGTGATGGCTTTGACCAATAGAGTGTTGGTGGAAGTGATATCGTACATGATCCCAGCCCAAGTCTCAATGGGCCTTGTGTTTTCTGGCTTTGTGACTTGGGACCACCACCATGAGACTACCTGAGAATTTCCAAGAGAATGTTCATCAGTCCCTACATAGACCACCAGGCTAGCCTACTAGAAGTAGGAGCCCGCATTGAGGTAAACCAAGTCATACCAGATGACAGTTGACACCAACTGCCAGGATTAAGAATGTTCCATCTTTTTTTTTTTAATGGAGTTTCACTCTTTTTGCCCAGGCTGGAGTGCAATGGCACAATCTTGGCTCACTGCAACTTCCACCTCCCGGGTTCAAATGATTCTCTTGACTTCAGTCTCCTGAGTAGCTGAAATTACAGGCACACACCACCATGCCCCAGCTAATTTTGTATTTTTAGTAGAGATGAGGTTTCACTATGTTGGCCAGGCTGGTCTTGAACTCCTGACCTCCAGTAATCCACCTGCGTTGGTCTCCCAAAATGTTGGGATTACAGGTATAAGCCACGGCGCCCTGCCAGAATGTTCTATCTTCTATCTCCCAGCCCAGCCAACCCTCCAGCCAAAGCAGTCACTTGTGTGAGCCTAGTTGAAGCCAGCAGAAGAACTGACCAGCCAACCCACAGAATCATAACAAAAATAAATTGTGGTTTTAAGTCATCAAGTTTTAAGGTGGTTTGTTATGCAGGAATAGAAAAATAGAGCAACTAGCAAACATAATGTGTTTCTCGTTTCTGACCCATGTGATTAGCATCCTGGATTCCAAGGAATAATAGAGGGGGCACCAACAGAGGTGCAAGGATGGATGGGGTAAGATCAAGCAGGCAAAGTTTCAAGATTCCACTGAAACCACCCACGATCAACTGGGTTTGGCACTAGAGCAATAGCTCCATTTTTTCTTTCCACTTTGCTTGTTGGAGCGTGCAGAGAAAGAAGCACTAGCCCAGGAGTCAGGACCTGTGTGTTTTAATTATTCACCTTGACCTTTAGATGACGTAAGCCATCTGTGCCTCAAAATGCTTAACCATCCTGCCTATCTCACAGCAAGGGCTGTTGTGTGGACTTAAAGAAAAAAACGACGTTGGAAGCTCTGAAGCTTGTTGCAAACATGAGACATTGCTATAAATTAGATCCAATGCTATTAATTAGATCCATTGCTATTTATTGAATCTGCAACCTCCTCAAATTATTAGATGGATAAAAGGAAATATTTTATGGCTGGAAGTCATCAGTACTATCATCTCACAACTACAGACCTTTACAGAAAAGGTGTGTCTAGCACTGGAACCCAGAGCACAAAGAGCAAGTTGTCCCAGAAGGATTCCTAAGCCACAGAAAAGAAGAAAATCTATAAAAACATGAATCATCTGAGACTCCCGTCCTCATTTTCAGATCCACAAAATTGGAAAATGTAGAGCAGTATTTACAGAGCTTTGCATGTGCTCTTGGGATAGAAAATGAATAGAACTAACCATAACTCATCACCTGTCATGTGCCAGATAGTCTATGAAGATATCTTCCATGTGTAATCTTCATTATTCCCTTCAGCTGTCCTGTGGGATTACAGAAAACTGATATCAAGGAGATAAAGTATATTATAAAGTTCAAAGGAGGAAGGGGATGGGATTGGAAAAGTTTCTATGGATGACAGAGAATATGAGGCAGTTTCAAAGGATAGGGAAAGTTTTAAGTAGAAAAAATAGGAAAAACTCATACTGTAAAACAAGCAAGTATAAGGTTAAAAAAAATGACAAAACAGGGGGCTCATTGGGACACGAAGTGGCTGGAGAAAAGCCATGTGTATAGAAAGTAGTGGCAGATGTGATTAGAATGTGAGCCTGACACTCTATCAGTAAGGATTCAACCAAGGAGTAGAACCAGTAAAAAATACATGGACTCTACCTGGAAGTAACTTTACACAATTGTGAAAGCTGATTAAGCAGTCTCTGTAAGGCTGGTTTTCTTTGCATCTGATTCTGGAGCTCAAATCCTCAATGGTAGGCAGTCAGGAAGGGAAGAAGAAGAGAGGATTAGAACTCTTAGAACTCAACAATAAAAGAAAATAACACGGTTTTTAAATGGGTAAATTATCTGAGTAGACATCTCTCCAGAGAGGATAAATAAATAATCAATAAGCACATGAAAGATGTTCACCACCAGTAGCCACTAGGGTGCAAATCAAAACCACAATGAGATACCCCTCCATACCCACTGGGATGTCTATAATCAAAAACACAGATAACAACCAGTGTTGGCAAGGTTGTAGACCCATTAGAATCCTATTGCCTTGCTTACCAGGCAATAGGACAGTCACTTTGAAAAACATTTGGCAGTGTCTCAAAATGAGTTATCATATGACTCAGCAATTCCACTCCTAGGTATATACCCATGAGAAATGAAAACACATTTCCACACAAAAACTTGTTCACAGATGTTCATAGCACTGTTATTCATTATAGCCAGAAAGTAGAAACCATGCAAATAAAAGGGTAAACACAATGTGGTATATTCATATACTTGGGTATTATTTGTCAATAAAAAGGAATCAAGTACTGATGCATGCTACAACACAGATGAACTTTGAAAAAATGCTAAGGCAAAGAAGCTAGATAGCAAAGGCTACATATTGTATGATTTCATTTACATAAAATGTTCAGAATAAACAAATTCATAGAAGAAACAGAAAATAGGTTGGTAGCTGCCTAGGACAGGGGGTGGGGAAGGGGTGGGAGAGGCAGTAGAAATAGAGAGTGACTGTTCATGTGTATGAAGTTTCCTTTTGGGGTGATGAAATGTTCTAAATTTGATTGTGGTAATAGTTGCACAACTCTGTGAATATACTAAAGACTAATAAACTTTACATTTTACATGTACAAAATGTATGGTATGTGGATTATATCAAAATACTGGGGTTTTTTTAATTAAAAAGAAAAAAGCAGAAATGAGCAGGAACCCCATGAGGATGGCGTAAAATCTTTATCCGTTGTTTTCGCTTCTGACCTCGGTGATGAAAGAGTCCTGAATAAATGGGGTCTCTTTATCAGGGAGCTAAATGCACATGCCAGTCTAGGAGCCAGAGAAGCTAAAGGAGAATCCAGGGGCAAGTAGAGCAATTCAGGCCCAGCTGCTGCTTACTGCCAACAAGGTGAATCAGCAGATTCCCAATCATACATGCTGAAAAATGGCTGCCACTTTCCTTCTGCCCTTCTAGTCTCACAAGAACTTCCCTTATGGCTCACCCTAACTGGAAACATAAAAAGAGGACTCAAGGAAATGTAGTCCAGCCTAGCCAAGTTGACACATTGCAAAGCCAATATGGACTCTATTGCTGAGAGCTTTGAAGACAGGAGGAGACATTCCTGAGGAGGAATCTACAAAGTGTTAAAAATGGGGAGTAAAATATTTTAACCTGGGCTTTGGGAAAATACTCTGGCAGCAGGAGGGAAAACAGTTTGTAGAGATAGGAAGATCAGCTGAGAGTCTGTTGTATAAGTGAGAGTTTAGTGAAAGTCTGAAAGGAGGGAGGGGGAAGTTGGAGGAGAGAGAGACAGACAGGGAGAGACAGAAAGGAGGTAGATTAGTTCTACTCCTTAGTGTCATATGGATGCTGTGTCAATATATTGGAAATAAGGGAAGAGGTAAAGAAATAAATGAGAAATAACTGAATTTTTAAAGCTCCAAGACTGAGAAGATGGAGTTACCATTAACAGAGACAGCAATCCAGGAAAAGGAGCAGATTTGGGCAAAAGAAATGATGAACTTTCAGGTGTGGTGGTGTGACCTATCTGGAAATCAAAACCTTAGGAGGAAAGCAGAGGTTTGAGATACAGTCTCTGAATCAGTCTCCACAGTGGTCATGGTTCAGATTCACAAGAGGGAAAGGTCGTAGAGAGAGTGGAGAAGGGTCATTGAAAGCCTGAGAGAAGCACTCAGAGAAACAGCATGTTAATCAGGAATGTTAGACTTCCCAGAAGTCAGAAGGTAATGTTTCAGGAAGAGGTAGGTAATTACTTCCAAAACTCAAGTCAGTACTAGGTATACACTGTGGTCACAACACCAACTAGATTGGGGCCAAGAAATGCTGTAGAATAAGGTGGAATTTTTGGTCAGTATTTCCA
Source organism: Cacajao melanocephalus (assembly GCA_963573385.1). NCBI lineage: Eukaryota > Metazoa > Chordata > Mammalia > Primates > Pitheciidae > Cacajao > Cacajao melanocephalus. The sequence continues at coordinate 53,291 of CAUYLG010069739.1, forward strand.
TTAAGAGTTGAGCTTTCAGATCCAAAAATACAGAGTAGTAGATAAAGTGAGCAAGCTAGGGCATGAACCACTACAAAAGCAGAGGAAAATATGTTCCAACAGGTGATTTTGTTGATGTTATTCATCAGTCATGCTTTCCGTGTCTACAGTTTTTGAAGGCCACTTAATGACAGATCCAGAGCCAGTTTTTGACAACAATAATGACAGCAACTTTGAAGATGTTTGACAGAAAACAAAAGTAGGAAGAAGAACAGTTGTGTTGAGTCTTAAAGCATTGCAGGGTTGTCTTGTTCAATGGAGGAAGGTTGGGCACATTGGCAGGAATCAGAATGGATGAAACTAAGCACAAAGCTAGGATAATGTAATCTAATTCTGGGAAAACATTGTGGACTCATTGGGAAATCTGATGAGATTATAAAGGTGTGAGATCCTGGAAAAGTGTCAGGTATGTGGAATTCCTACATGCACGCATGATGGTACAACTCACCCACTGGCTAGGAGAGCTTGAAATCTTTTCCTCAAGGGAAGGCCACATTGTTAAGGAAATCATCCCTCCCTGGAAATTTCTGATCCTGATTCCCCTCGTTTCTCTAGAAATGATATCTTAATTGATTTTTAATCATTTTCATTTCTCAAAGTTAATTACCCTCTGAAGGTGCCATTATGGCCTAATCACTCTGCCTGCCTACATATGTGTATGTGTGCGTGTGTGTATGTGTATGGGTGTTGGTGTGCACGTGTACACACAACTGTAATCATCTCACTGTCCCTCTTAGTGAAAAATAGCATTGTTAAAATCTTGATACTACATGTAAATACAGTTGATAACAAGACTTTCAGTACAGAAAAAACAAAGGCAAACAAATATTAAAAAAAAATCCTGGGAAGTGTCTTCATATTAATGTCTAGGTTATAATTTCTCACATTTCTTCAGTTTCTTACATATTTAGTGTCTCAGTAATATTCTCCTGGCAAGCCGAGGCCAAAAGCTAAACCTGGTCCTTTTATTAGGTAGTTAGGTCCAAAACACTCAGCATTTATATCTTAACAACTTAGCAGCTATTGAAAAGAATAACTCACACACATTCAAAGAAATTCTCCAATCACCTAATCATCTGGTCTCCAATCGGCCTCATCTTTGTTTTCCACACCTCTCTACCTGAAGCATCCTCCCAGCTCTCTCCCTACTCACAGCTCCTAAACTCGGCACACAGCTTAAGAATCTCCCTGCCCGTCATGGCCTCCCTCCCCTCTCCAAGAGAATTGCTCATGTTTTCCTCTGTGCTTCCAGAGGACTCTGCCCCTGTCCTTAACATGCAGCATTGCAGTTATTCACTAGTGAGAGACTGCATACCTTCAAGTGAGGGAACATGTTTAATTCATGCCTCGTTCCTCAGCTCCTAATGGGGTCTGCCACCTTCTAGGTGCTTACTCCATGTTTATTCATTGAACGAATGATCAATGCCACAAAACTCACCAAGAAACTTTGAAGTGAGAATGTAAGAGAATTGTAGGTGCCAGCCGACATATAAATGCACAGCCACATATACATATGCAAGTCTACATATACGCATGCATTTATATGCATGCTAACATAAACATCTGCCTACATCTCAGTCGCCTGAATAGTAGTTCTGGATCCTCCCCCTGAGAAAAATACAGAGAAATTAAATAACTTGCTTTGGGTGGGTCACATGGCTAGTATATTGCAGAATTAGGATTCAAACTCAGGCAGATTAACTCCAAAGTCCCTGTTCTTGACCAATATGCTCTTTTCCTCTCATTCCTGCTGGCTAAAGATCTTAGGAATGTATATACGACCAGGAAGACTTTCTCAAAATAAGTGAAATAATGTAATTATACTTTGCCCCTGTCCTCATTCCTGCTGCTCAATTCTCCCTCTGACTATCCATCATTATAAAAATATATGAATTCAACAAATTTAGCAAGTGGGCATTTAGCACTCTCATCTTTCCCGGGCATTAGGACACTGATCTAAGCAGAACATGGCCTTTGCCATGAATGAAAAGGAAAGACAGAGACATTGAGGGGTGTAACAGGACAATGCACAAGGTGTGGGAGGAGCATTAAATTGTCGGGAGCAATTCAAACTGTGAAAAAGATCATAAAGGCATCAGAGGAGTAGGATACAAGGGCCCTCAAAACCAGGGTTCCCATTCAAAACAGCCAGATAAAACTTATTCCAAAAGATGTAGTCAATTCTTGAATGATGCAGGTGCATTTGAAACAGATAACCAGGAGTCCTCCCAGATGTACCAAAGCCTTAAGCAAGCCATTCCTCAACCCTGGGCCTCAGTTTCCTCCTCTGTAGATGCTCTATGGAGCATGCTAGGTTAAACTATCTTTAGCTCCGAAACCCCACCTCATCCTTCGTTAGATTCCATGTATATGATAAAATACTCACCACAGTGCTCCAAAAATCCGGAGAAAGCAAAGAATTTAAAGCAAATGTAGTTATTTCGATCTTGGGCAAAATAACCCAGAGACCTAAAGGAAGAGACCAATGGCCACAGAAGATCAGGCTCTTCCAGCCCTGATCCATCATCACCCTTCTGGAATTGCAGAGCAGGAGCTCTTTGTGCTCCCTGCTGTTCCTCATACTCTGAAACTTACTCCAGTGAGCACTGATGAATATCACCTAGCACCTACCCTGTGCCTGCAGTTGTGCTGGACCTTCAATGCCTATGTTGTGGTGTTTCATCTTCTCAACAACACTGTACTACAGGATTATCATCTCATGCTGAGAAAACAAACTCTGAGAAATTAAGTCTCTGGCTTAAAGTCACACAGCAAAAGTCAGCTGAGAATCCAGATCAGTATTATTTTCCATTTAACCTTCCTTCTGCTATGGCCCAGCTTTGACAGTGGGCAACAGAAAACAAAAGCAGAATAAGAAATTAGTCTAAAACAAGGGATGTCTACAGGGACAAAGCCCAGGGAACCTGAAGTTTTTATTAGCTCAAAGCTTTCCCAGCATATCCATTCTCTGTTAAAAGCACAGAGTAGAGGATGGGCACAGTGGCTTACACCTGTAATTGCTGCACTTTGGGAAGCCAAGGTGAGAGGATTGCTCAAAGCCAGGAATTCAAGACCAGACTGGGCAATGTAGTGAGATCCCATCTCTACAATATAAAAAGCACATCCTGTAAACTCTTTTATTTTGTAATTTAATTTCAAAGGAGGGAACTTGCTTTACTATTTTCTTTCCACAACTGTTTGCTGCTATCTTTCCTTCTCTCAATTACTGCCCACAGCTGGTTTTTGTCCTCTCCCATTCTTCAAATTTGCTCAAGAAAATGCCTCCACTGGAAAGAAATCCCAAGAAGGGCAGCTCTTGGACTTTTCTGAACATGGGAAAAAGTATATCAAGCATTGCGCTTACATACCCTAGTTTGCCAACCCAGCCATCAAGCGGCCCAAGCATTGTGCCTCAGTTTAGATCTTCTGGGAAGTGGGATCAAAATGGAAATAGATGCACAAGAGATTTATTGGGTGAAGGTTGTGTAAAGAATGAAAGGAACAGAAAGCAGAAGATTGGAGAGAACCTCCGGACTGCAATGCAGATCTGACACTTGACACCAGGTCTGATACCTCTAAAGACAGAAGAGGAAAGAAGGAAGGAGTGGATCACAAATTTGCAGCAACTGTCATCTGTCAGCTCACTACACTCCTCACAGCAGGTTCTTTCTTGAAAGGAAATACGGGAAGCGCATTTACATGGCTGCCACACAGTTTGATCTTCTCCAAAGGCTTTTGGAATTCAAGTAGATTCCTGCACTTTGGGTGGATGATCAACTCTCTGGAGAAAGTGGTTACATTCTGCATGGTTGGCTCCAAAGGGCATTGAAGGTTATTCTGGCATCTCAGTTCATTATAAAAAGTCAGGGTATCTTTAAAGATACACCTGTCTCTTGTGTTAATGCCAGATAGTATTGAGAGAATGGTGTAAAAGGGGTTCTGTTAACCTCTAATGAGTGTGATTTAGCAAAAAATAAAGAACAGGAAGCAAAAGAAAATCCACCAGAAGGATAGTTCTGTGGAGAATCATTATCTGTCACAGAATTCTCCACATATAAAATGCTCGCTAATATGTGTTTTCTGAGTGAACCATTTCCATATTTCAGGTACTGACCTCTACTTTGATGTCTTCTGGTCATTAAATGAATGTCATTCATTCTTCAAGCATATATGTGCATCTACTATGTGTCAGGCATTATACTCAATGTTGCAAATGCTGAGATAAGTATATATGATTCTCACCTTTAAGAGATGAATGCTTCAGTGGGAAGATATTCAGAGTAAATGGAAATACAAGCAAATATTTATTTTTAAGTGCTTCTATAGAAAGATGCACAAGACACTTTGATGATTGCTATGATTAGCATGTAATCTGTTGCAAGGAACATAAAATCCAATTCAAATTGGCTTAAATAGGGGGCTATTGCTTCTCATAAGTGGTCTCTTGGAACATCGTTGTATTTTCCTCTTTCTGTGTTCAGGAAGGTCATCTGCAGCCTAAATGTTTCTCTAACAGAACCTTCATATTCATGCGCCAATATCCCTATTTTTTCTACCAAGTCTCCTAATGCTACAGCCTTGATGATCCCTTTCCCAAGGTGTATGGGCAGCTGACTAACCACCCCGAGTCCTCTCTAGTGCTCTTGTGCCACCTCAACCAATTCCATACTTTAGGGTTTGTTACTAACGGTGTCCTACTTTCTGGAATCAAGCTCTCTATCACATGAGATGCCTTCAGTTGTAAATAATGAACAAATTTAACTCAAAGTAATATTTACTAAAAAGAGGATATATGGTAAATAACAAAGGTTTTGATATGGGATAGTATTGGTTGAGTCAGCACCTCAACACTGTCATCATTTCTCTCTCTCTTCCGTTTGCCGTGGTGTTAGTTTCATCCGAAGGCTGGTTGTACTTCATGATTCTGATGTCTGCTAATGACCACAAAAGGTTCATGCTTCCTCAGGACATGTCAAGAGATGGGGGGAACAAATTATTATGAAAAGCTCTCTAAGAAAAATGAGGAAGTAGAAGTCCAAAAAACTCCTAGAAATCATGCCTTCACATTTTATGGGCCCACATGGGACCATGTGTTCAGCCCTGAACCAATCACTGTAGCCAAAAAAAATGTGGTTTTGCTAATTAAAATAGCCCTTAACCATGTACAAGAGTTCAGTCTTCTTCTCACAAGATACATGAATTTGAATTGGAGAGGTATTGATCTAAATAACAAATTAAGGTTTTTATAAAAATGGATGTTGGAGAGACAGCTGCAGTTTCCATTACAATGATGATAATGAAGACAGCAAACATTTCCTGAAAGCTTCTATGCACAAGGCCCAGCTCACAGCTTATGATTCCTAGAATGGACATATCTCTGCTCACAGCACACCTCCAAGAAATCCAGCCAAAGAATCATGAGCCTAGACCTTCCGCAAGCCCCAGCTGAAATGAAAACCCAACAACGCAGCTCAGCTGAGACTCCTCTCACCCCTTCCCTTATCTCTAAACACATTTATTTTACTGCTGTGTTTGCTTAAAGCATGGGGCATACAAAATCACTGAATTTAGGGAAGACCTGGAAATAACCCCAAAGCCATTTTTATTCAAACAGAAATCATTTGTTCTAATGAGCCCACTCATCACCTCCTGACCTTAGAGCGTAATTAATTTTACACAAGAAAAGTGCTGGGTGCCCCTCACCCCTGCTGTTGGAGACATTCCCATTAAGAAGGTTACTGCCTCCCTCATCAGGGACCCAGCTGAAACTGGCTATAAGGGCTCTCTAGATCTGGCACTTGTGGGGACAGGAAAACTGAGTTTTCTGAAGCAACTGGAGAGGAAATAAAAAGCAAGTCTCACCTCAGTCACAGTGGCCTTCTTGGTTCTGTGTTGCCATTGTTGCTAGAGTTTTCAAAGAAGCCACGGGAAAAGCATCTGCCAGGGACTCCCTAATCTCCACCTCCTTTCACTGAGCTGACTCCTTGATCCTTCAGTATTCACCGTGGCTGCCCTTCCTTGGGGAAGTCTTCTTGGCTCTTCCTTCAACCTTTTAGATTGTGTAGGCTACAATCCTCTGTGTTTGTCACATCCATGGCCCTTTCTCTCTCCACCATGCATCTAACCCAACTGAGTAAAACAGCTTGCTTACTTACCTATGACCCCCTCTAGATCATGAGTACCTTAAGAATAAGAACAGGATGTATTTAATTTTCAACTAACACCTTAACTCTTGGAGGCTCAATAATTACCATGGAAAGAAGGAATAGAAGGGGATAAATCGGTAGACAGACGTCCAGGAGATGAGTGTCTTGTTCATCTTTTTCTCATAGCTCCATGGGCCTCATCATAGAATCTTTTTGACATAAATTTGGAGCTGTCTGCTTTCCTATCCTGCAAACCTTGATGATGATGGGATATTATTTCTGCCTTCCTTCTCCAGCCCAGAATCTAGGGGCCCAAGGGAGTGGCTGGCAGAGGAAGCCTGAAGGGTATGGTGCGATTTCAAAATTCAACTAGGAAAACCAGATGTTCTACTCTTGGAGGTGTGGAGTGCAGGTGAGGAATTGCCTGTCACCCCACACTACTAATGAGTTCTTCTTCCCACCTTTCCTACAAAGTGAGGCATTTAGGGGGGAAAAAAAATCTTTTCTGCCAAATTCAACTGCAGAAACACTTGCTTTAAAAAATGTAAAGTGGTTCCTTTGAGGGAGACTTTCTTAGAATTTCAGATCATTCTGTGATGTGAAACTGTAGGGCATGGACATAAGGGTAGAAAATTTCGTTTTTTTTTTCTAAAATTAGTAACCAACTGGATTTTTTGTTGTTTATTTAGGGATCTAATTTACTGAATTACTGTCATATGGAATAGCATTTCACAACTTATTTGTGGCATAAAACAAGTTTTTAAAAGAGATTTGGAGGGGTTATTTTTTATTTCTCTTAGTGACAGGATCTCACTCTGTCACCCAGGCTCAAGTGTAATAATGTGATCCTAATTCACTCTAACCTGGAACCAGGCTTAAGGAATCCTCCTGCCTCAGTCCCCTGAGTAGCTGGGATCATAATCACAGACACATGCCATCACTCCCGGCTATTTATATATATATATATATACACTTTATAGAGATGGGGTCTCACTTTGTTGGCAAGACGGGTCAAGAACTCCTGGCCTCAAATGATCCTCCCACTCCAGCCTTTCAAAGTGCTGGGATTACAGGCATGAGTCCCCACACCCAACCCTGATTGTTTTTTAATTTAGAATTTGCCATGGACCAGTATGTAGTTGTATTCTCTGGAACTAGTATACAGCTCATGTTGCATGTCATCAAGCTCTTTTTTCTCCCTCAGCCCCAGTCTCTCTCTTTCTCCCTCTCTCCCTCTCCCAGAGAAAGAGGACATAACTGGAAAGTGAGCTGGTGCACTAAAGCATCACCACCATCTGTCCATTTCCCACTCTAGGAGATACCTCTGTATCATCCTGTCCTATGGCAGAAGCTTCTGGAGGAGGAAATAGATTTCCCTTGCCACTTTAGTTGAAGAATGAACATCAGGGCTAGAGCTGTGACTTGCCAATGACCAGGGTGGCCTGGTCTAGTGGAAATTGAGAGCCTCTTATTTCTCAGGCTCTGCTTGAAGAAGCTATGTCAGACTAAAGATGCTGTGCAGGTAGGACCTGGCTTTAGGGGAGAGATCTCTCATCATCACCATCCACCAGGCACCATTACTCTAATCTATCTTAGTCATCCAACAGCCTGCCTCCCACTGTATTGGCTTTAAGACCAACTGAGAATCCTTTTGTCCATCCCCAACCGTAGTGACAGTGACTCTATGTAAGAGGGAGACAAAGCAATGGAGTGAAATAAATGTTAATCAAGGAAAATAGCTCCTTGTCTTGTCTGGGCTCCCCACCTCTGAGCCCTCTAGCTTGCATGGCTTCCTTCTCAGTGAGCCAAGATCTCAGCCCCACAAGAAGGGTTCAGTTTCACAAAAATCTTCACCAAAAAACACATCCCTTGCTCCCAAAACAGGAATGCCCCAGTACCCCATCCACATCCATGGGTCAGTCTTAGGGTTGAAGGAGCCTAGTTTCTGGCTGCAGCTCCCACTAAGTAAGTGGATTACTCATGGGTACCACACTTTGTTCATTTTTAAAAATAACTTCAACTTTTATATTAGATTCACGGGGCACATGTGTAGGTTTGCTACTCGAGTATATTGTATGATGATAAGGTTAGGGGTGTGACCGATCCTGTCATCCAGATACTGAGCACAATACCCCAAAGTTAGTTTTTCAATCTTTGCTCCCCTCCCTGACCGTCCCTCTAGTTGGCCCCAGTGTCTACTGTTGCCATCTTTATGTCCATGTATACCTAATATTTAGGTCCCACTTATAAGTGAGAATATGTGGTATTTGCTTTTCTTTTCTTCTGTTAATTCACTTAGGATCAGGACCTCCAGCTCCATCCATGTTGCTGCAAAGGACATGAGTTTATTCTTTTTGTGACTGTGTGATATTCCATGGTATGTATGTATGTATCATATTTTCTTTATCCAATCCACCATGGATGGGCACCTAGGTAGATTCAATGTTTTTTCTGTTGTGAATAGCGTTGCAATAAACATGTAAGTGCATGTGTCTATTTGATAGAACAATTGGTTTTCTTTTCCATATATACCCAGTAACGGGATTACTGGGTTGAATAGTAGTTCTGTTTTGAGTTCTTTGAGAAATCTCTAAACAGCTTTCTACAGTGGCTGAACTAATTTAAATTCCTACCAACAGTGTATAAGCATTCCCTTTTCTCTGCAGCCTTACCAGTATCTTTTGTTTTTGACTTTTTAATAATATGAGCTTTGTTCTTGATCTGAGTCAGTATGCAAAAGCCAGAACAGATCTTTCTCACCCCAGGCATCGATTTGGACATATATTGGAAATTCAAGGAGCAAGTTTCTCCCCAAGCCACTTTTTTCTATATATTTCCTCTTCTTATGTGATTAAGGCCCACCACTTATGTTGGTGTCAAGTGGCCAATAAGAATATCAGTAATAACAATAGTGATAGGATAGTAATGAGTTAGGTACTTGATATGGTCTGGCTCTTTGTCCCATACAAATCTCATCTTGAATTATAATACCTACGTGTTTGGGAAGGAACTTAGTGGGAGGTGATTGGAGCATGGGGGTGGTTCCCCCATGCTGTTCTCATGATAGAAAGTAAGTTGTCATGAGATCCGATGGTGTTCTAAGGAGCTCTTCCCCCTTTGATCTGCACTTCTCTTTCCTGCCACCTGTGAAGAAGGATGTGTTTGCTTCTCCTTCCACCATGATTGTAAGTTTCTTGAGGCCTCTCTAGCCATGCAAAACTGTGAGTCAATTAAACCTCTTTCCTTTATAAATTACTCAGTCTTGGGTATTTCTTTATAGCAGTATGGAAATGGACTAATACAGTACTACACTAAGTACTTTGTATATATAATCTCATTTAATCCACATGTCAGCCTCGGAGGAAATAGATACATGTATCCTTATCTTGAAGATGAGTAAATAAAGGCTCAAAAAAGCTATAGTAGTTGCCCAAAGTCTGTGTCACTCCAAGTTCAGTGCCTTAAATCAATGTGTTATATTATCTCTGACTCCTATACTGAGTCTAAAGAGGCAAGAGATGGAAGACCCAGACCATCCCAAGGGATGAAAGACTAAACAAAGCATTCTCCCCCTCACTACTTCTGACTCCTTATCCAAACTTATTTGTCAGATAAACATGGGCACCAAGGTCGACTTTGAAAGAAAAAGTAATGCTAAAGGAGAGCCTAGTTTGGAAAGGGTGACTAAGACATCAGGATATACTGTTTTCTTGATGTAAACATAATTTATGAACAGTGTTCTTATTTCTAAGCCCTAAGGATTTTTTGGCATCAGCCAGACCCACAACCATAGCACTGTCAGGTAGCTGGGGTGGAAGAGATCAATGGTCAGCCAAAGACTTCTGCTCCCCTTCTGTATAAGTGACAGCTGAAGAACAGTTACCCAGCAAGAGACTACATTTCCCAGGCTCCTTTGTACCCATCCATGGCTCCAAGTTGTAGAATGTAGGCAGAAATAATCTGTTCTACTTCCAGGCCTATTGGAGCTTCACACACTGCCCTCAGCTCTCTCCTTCTTTCAATATAATGGCTAGTGTCAATGCCCAAATGACCTAATTACCCATGAGGACCCCAAGTTCTGCCACCAATTAGACTTTATGTGAGTAAGAAATATGTTTCTTTTATGTCACATCAGTGAGATTTTGGGTTTTCTCCATCATGGCAACTAGCAATACCTTAACCGGTACAGAGACCACACTGGTCTGATGGCCTTGGGCTCTGCCACACTGAAAGCACTAGTTTTCTCTCAAGATGAAAGAGACCTTGACGGCCTCAGCCTGGCCCCATATCTCTATGGGTTATAGGTTAGGTCCCTAACCCTAACTCATTCTATCCTACACTTAAGCCCTATCTTACCCTCTCAAAATATGTCTTCCTGTTGTAGCAGTCCCTGAACCCAGATAACTTCCTCTTCAGATCTCAGCAAGGTCTAAAGGATCTGTCTTTCAATTGCATGAATTCAAACTCATTACCCACACATTCCCCTTATACTCACACCCATTCCCAGCAAATTGCTCCTTCACTACTCTAAGTAGAATCTTTATTACATTAAGCCATATCTATATCTTAATGATTTATAAATAGTAGAATGCTATCTACTATTGTGATGGTAAGTTAAGGTTAATCAAAAATTTCAAAAAATGAAATAGAAGAGAATACAAAATATCAAAATGCATTGCACATAGCAAAGGTATATTTTGTTTTTATATCAGGATATAAATGTTTTCTTGATGTAAACATAATTTATAAAAAGTGTTCTTATTTTTCTTATTTCTGAACAGATACAGATACTCCTGTATCTGTTTTGTTATACTTCTGAATCTGTCTGTTCATCCATCCATTCACCTGTTGATCTGTCTATTCATCTGTTTATACATCCATCCACCCATCCATGCATCCATCTAACCATACACCTATTTATCTATCTATCCACTTATCTACCTATACATATACATATATATATGTATAATAAGTCACAATGTAAAATATATGTCTTACTAATGATTTCAGTCAAAAAAGTTTGAAATCTCTTTCCTGATCAGTATGTCCCCTCACTTTAATGAATTCTAATGAATCCTTCTTTTTAGGGGTTTCTTCTTTATCTAAGATAGAGCTTCCCCAGGTCATTACCAGGGATACTACATATACTTTCCTATATCAAATCAGCTGAAACTTTAATGTTGTATATACTTTCCTTTTTCAAGCCAGCTCAAAGCTTTAAATAATTTAAAAACTTGAACATTCAGTTCATTTATGATTCCTAAAACTTTGTTCTTTTCTTCTTTCCTCTCTTGAAAGTGTGTTGTACCTTCTTTCCTCTGTCTGGAGAAAATTGGTCCCTGTCAAGTTGTAGGGTTACTGCTTCAAACGTACACATTCCTGTTTATATAGTGCTGTGTGTATCCCTTGTGTCCAAAAGCATACACCCAGGATGATCCATCTGGCTCCTTAAGAGTTTGACTCACATATTTATGATAAGAAAATTTTGGAAACAATGTCTAAATTATTTACAAACTAGAATTATGTGATTAAAAGCTAATTCAATATACATGTCTATATAAAAAACATTTATTGAGCCACTACTGTACAGCAGGATAAAGATAAAATTATAAAGAAAAGATTCCTATTTTTCATGGAACTTATGGTTTAGTTATTAGAAAGTTGTTTTACTGCTAATACACAAAAGAGAGAAAAAATTCAAGATTGTCAAAGTTTTTAATAGGGACTAACTCACAAATGACTTTGACCTTTAATCGGCCAAACTCAGTATTTGGATCCCTTTTATGCTAGTATCAAGGATGTTGATTTTCTTGTCCTCCTGGTAGAGGGAAGCTGGATATGCTGAAAGCTCCTTGGCATCAAAAGCCAAGATAAAGATAGTAATGAAATCATGGTACACTCAACTCATCACCAACAGGGCAGCAGAGGTTAGAGGCATCCTATTATAGGGAGCCCCTGACTCATGCTTCCTCCTGGTTCCCTGTCTCAGAGGCAGCTGAGAGGCTGGTCTTGGAAGTATGACTAAAGATGTTTGATGTCTAATTAACAAAGGACCCAATAACATCTTTCTGAAAGTCCCAATTTGATCATATTCTCTTCCAGTCAGTTACATCACTTCAGTGGCTTCTTGTTGCTATTGGGCAAAAGACTGAAATCCTTAAGCAGTCCTACAAATTCTTCCACAATCTGGATGCTGCATGCGTGTCTCCTGCATCTTCTCCTCATTTTCTGGGGAATTCGATTGCACACACCATATACCCTCTTATATTGAGCATTTGAACATGCATTCCATCTACCTGAAATAATCTCCCAATTCTATCTTTGCCTTTGTTTCATCTAGTTAATGCACTCATCTTTCAGATAGAAGCTTAAGGATCATTGCCTTAGACAAGCCTTCCTTTATATCCTGGACCAAGTCAATCCCCCTTATTATTTACTTTAATGGCACCATGTATAACTTCTCCATAACTCTTTAACTTAATTGTAATGTTATATCTTTGATTAATATCTGGCTGAGGGTAGGAATAATGTCTTTTCTATTCCCTTTTATTATTTCCTTTTTTTTTTTTTCATGGATTTCTTTGGAGCCTAGGGCTGTGTCTGCCATTGAGTAGATTCTCAACAGCAGGTTGTTGAATAAATACACAAATAAGAATGGGAGTGGATTGCTCATAACTAGAACACCACAGCCTAGTAAGATAGGCTGCCTAAAATTTTATTTGGGGAGGAAAACTAAAGAGGACTTCAGGATAAGTATCTAGTCTACTGCACAAAAGAAAAAGAAACTGAAAACAGATAGTGAGGATGAAGATCGCTCCTTCTCAAATGGGTAGAGGACCTCTTCTCTAACCATAAAAGCTAGGGTGACATTTCCTGGGTTCCACTCTGGGTAATGAGCAGAAATGTTTGCAGTACAAGGTTGCTTCTCTTGGAACATTCTTCCAATAATATCCTATTATTATCCAATAATAATCCTAAGTACGTTGAGTGAGGCAAGCTATATTTTTTGAAAATTAGTAAGAGAAGGGTAAGATCAGTGATAAAAGATCTTTTACACTTTAAGGAGATCCATTTTGCTAGTGACATTGGGTTCACAATCATGTGGGTCCCCTCCAGGCTGCTGGACTGAGAGGCTGACTGCGGAAAAGGTTGGATTTCATGAGTAGGTTAAAGAGAAAGACATTTGTGGATCTCAGATGGGAAGACAAGAGTTCCCTCTCATGCACAATAATCATAGTGATATAAAATACCACTTACTGAGCATCTATTATGTGTTACATACTTTAAAACATTCCCTTTAAGGTTTAAAACAGTTCTGAAAGTTCAGTTTTATAATCTCTATGTTATAAATAAGAAAACAGAAGCTCAGAGAGATTAGGTGACTTGCCCAGCTGCTAAATGATAGAACCAAGACTCAAAGGTGGCTTCTGGTTGTGGCCATGCTTCTTAACTCACAGAACTGGCTCTGGGGTCTACCCATGAAGGCAGATGAACTTTTGCATAGTGTCCTTAAATAGAAATAAATTACATGGGCATTGCAACCTACTTTTCATCAGGTAGCAAAGGCCTGGGGTGTATTCCCAACACAGTGTGCTTTCTTCCTACTCAATTCCCTTTGAAGTTAGTGGGAGTCAGCACCTGGAGGCTGCAGAGAATCACAGTGGGGCTGAGTGTCCATCTAGATTTTACAGTATCCATATTTTTAATAAAACAATCCAGGATCAATCTCTATCTACTTATCTATATATCTATCTTTTCCCAATTTAATAGGGTAGCACCAAATAATTTTCTAATTCAATGATAAAAATTAAACTTTCTGTATGTAAAGTAGGTCAAAAATAGCTGCTTTAATTATTTAAGTAGTATCCAAAGAGGCAAACATCAAAAGAAGCTCAAGTTGCAACACAAAGAAAGAAAAAAAATCTTTAGAATCAGCAACTTTTCTAAGGCAAACAAGATGATCTCAGACACATGCACAAGCTAAGTTTAAGACTTTTTTCTTTTTTAAAAAAACTTGCAATTTCATTGATGATAAGATCATTGATAATACCACAACATGTCCACAGCATATTTTTATCAACCCAGCATTCTGGTCATATTTACATACAGGCTATTTATTGCTATGGGGTTTCAATGAGGAAAAATCAATTAATTAACAGCCTAGAAATTAATAAGAAGGACTGAGATACGGATCAGGTTCCTCCATCCTAAACATAGCTGGCTATGCTACCAGTTAGCTCCTTTGGAATGGTTGGCCCTCTAGAATACAGCCAGAAAGCCAGGTGAATTTTTTCTCCAGTAAATGCTAACTCCCTACATTCTGCATGTATAAAGTATACATGTCAGTATAAAGTCTCATCTTTATACTGTATATAAAGTCTCATCTCTGGCTTCCCTCCTTTATGAGCATTTCAGCCCTAGAAGCCCTTCTTAACTCAAATCTTTTATACCTAGCATGTAATTATTTGTTTTTTCCTCCTCAACTAAACCTCTCTGAAGCATCAGGCACTGTACTGGGCACGGAGGAATAAGAAGACAAAGAAAACAGCTGTCAAAGATCTCATAGAACCCAAACAACTATGGCATAATCAATAAAATAACAGATGCATATCCAGGGCTTCAAGAATACAGGAAAGCTGAAGGCTTCAAAGAAGACATCACATTTGAGCTTGGGTCTTATAGGGGAAAAATAAACTAGAATTTATAGTAAGAAAGAAGGCATCTCAGGCACTGGAGGCACTCTGTACAAAAACATAGAGAAATGAGAATGGCAGGTTCCTGCAAGAAACATTGAGATAGAATAATAGCTGTCTCCTAGTGGTGACCAGAAATGTAACTAGGCAGGTATCATCTGGGACTTCTACATCATCTGGGACTTGGTTTTATCTGGAGACCCAATGTTGACAAGGGTTAACTGGCCATCACCCTGTAAAGTTTTATACAGCAGAAATCTGGGTTCTATTCTGTATTTTGACTTACTATACAACTAAGACAAATTCTTTCCCCTCTCTGAGAACATCCACTGCAAACCTTAAATGCCTCCCCAGAATCTTTCCCAGTGGCTTCTGTTCCCATATTGTGCTGTCACTGATGGGTGGGCCAGTCACTTTTCCTGGGAACACTGAGCCCTGGGCCTGGGCTTCCTCTGCCAGCTGGGCCAACCAGCCACATGCCCAGAGTTTTCTGGCTCCTCCTCCACTTCCAGACTTAGCAGAAACACCACCTGCCTTGCTGGCATCTGGCAAACAAAACAAACACCAAAAGGGTCAGATGACATGTCCCAGAAATCAGGAAATTAACTGTCCACAGACTGAATCTTGACTCATGGGAAAAAGGATATGGAAGGGAGCCAAGCAGATAAATTTCCCCTTTCCCATCCTGCAGACTACTCCATGTCTTCTGCAGCCAATCCACTAAGGTTCTTTCTCTGAGGTGACCTGGCCTATTGTGAAGGAGCACCCCTGAGAACACCTCACTTCCCATTGCTTCTCAGGATTCCTTGCCCTACTTTCTTTCCTCATCTTCTCCTTGTTCTGATCTGCAACTTCCAAGTCAAAGGCATAAGACTCTCAGTTCTTGCCTCAGGCTCTGTTTTCTCAAGAACACAGGCTAAGCCTGTTTTCGTTTTCAAAATAAGAGAGATGGCCAAGCTCCCTCAAAGTCACTTTTGGGTCTTGAGATTCTAAAGTCTTCATTCTAACGTTCAACAGAATCTTGACCGAGTTTTCACAAAGCAGGCAACTCATGTCCATCATGAAGTAGTCAGGGCACCACTTTCTGCATTGGGAAGTGTTTCTAAGAGGTTTCTAGAATTCCCCTCATTTTACACATGGGGAAACTGGGGCTCAGAAAGCTTAACTCACTTGTCCAATGCCATGTAACTAAAAAGAAACAAAATTCAGACTCAGTCTGATTCCCAAGCCTGTGCTCTTTGTCACTACTGAATACTGTGTCTCTTAGACCCTTCCGGACTTACTCTTAAAACCTGACTAAATTTTCCATTTCTAAAAGACTAGAAAAAAAATCAAAATGGAATTGTGGAAGAGAAAACCAAAATGACATCTCCTGGGCTGCACCAAAAATACGAAGGAAAATGACAAGAATAGTATACCCTATTATTTAAGGAGCCAAGGTCATATATTCAACAACCTTCAACAACCAGTAGGTTGTCCCACATTTTAGCATTCTTTCCCTTAACTTTTCCTTGTAAGACAAATCTATAAGCCAGAAAAACATTCTTAGTAAGAAAAAAAAAAAAGCCCTGATTTGGGTTATGAAAATGTAGCTGCTTCTTCCCCATCTTTCATGTTTCAAAGATAACGTCAATTCACCTCCATCTACGATCATTTTATTTCCCGGTATAAATTCTAACATGAGCTTCGCGGTGGTATGTGAGTCTTGTTTTGTTTTATTTTATCAGATTCATAGTCTCTTGAAGAGCTAGTCATCCTAGCCTATTAATAATTTTAATCTTAATTTCTGTCCCACTTCTCCTACTCTAAGAATGAAAAAAAATCAGACCTTAGCCCTCTGTTTCCCAAAGACATGGAGCCTGTTTCATGACTATTGAGAGCAGATGTTAACATACACCCCCCAGGAATCAGTGCAGGTTTGAAACCATAACCAGAGCAGAAAACTTACTCCAGCAAGGCCATTAGTGCAAGGGGTCAGAGAGACACAAAACAGGTATTCCCACTGGCTGTCCAGCCTGTAAAATGCCTGCTCTTCCAACCACAACCCCAGCCTTTCACAGGGCTCATCATCCTTCACAAATGACCCTTGATCTTCTCCAAGTAAATGACTTGAGTTTTTCTTCATACTTTCTTAATGCATTGACAGTTTAAGGAAGGTTACCAAGAAAAATTCTTCCATACGCAAGACAATTCTCCCACTCAAATTTCCACACAAACATACAAATGACCTCTTTTTTTTTTTTTTTTTTTTTTTTTTAGGAAAGTCAGCTCATGTTTCGGAGTCTAATAACTCCTAAAGCAAGAGCAAGGAGAGGTGCTGTGGCTGTCAGAGGCATGGAAAACCACAGCTTGTTCAGGAATCCTCAAAGGGCATGCACTGGGGCTTTTCAGGATTGATGACCAGAATCCACATGGTCAAAGACAATCTCAATTTTGTATAGCTTTATAGCTTTAGGATTTTTGAATACTTTAGCTTCCCAGGAAGATATAGGAGATGAAAGCTTAGCAACAAGTATTGAATGAATTAATGTATGAATTATTGAATGAATTAATGCCTTTGTCTCCCTATCCATGATAAGTACAAATTACTTCTTCCTTGAAGACAATCTGATGTTGATGTTTTTGAGATATGGCACCCACTTTATCATTTACAAAGAAGTGACTTTAATCTCCTTGCACGTGTCTTCCTTACCGGCACAAAGGGCATTATAGCCTCTGTCTCAAAGAACATTGTGAATGTTGAAGGGGATCTATACATAAAAGCCACCCAACACACAGAGGGACTCAGTTGTTGCGAGTTTCCTTTTCCTTTTTGTGTTCTCCATGTTATCTGAATTCCCTAGTTCGTAATGCCTGGTTCCACCAAGCCAAGGTCAGTACCCTGGGGTCCTGTGCCAGTTTCCGACCAGGAAACACTGTACCACAGAGTCCTCCAGATCACACGCTCTGAAAGCCAACATTTTTTTCACTTGAATACCAGCTCTATCCTTACTAGCTGTGTAACCTTAGGTAAGTTACCTTACCTCTCTGAATACCTGCTTCTTCCCCATCTTTCAGATGGGAACAATAATAGTACTTACTTTGAAAGGATTTTGTGGATACATGTAGTTTAGAAGGCTCAGAAAGTGTAACTGGTATTATGTCATCTATTTCCTCTACATGAAATTTGAACTTCTCAAGCCAAGAACCAAGATTTCAATCCCTCGGGTGTACAGCAGATACTTTGTCATCTTGCCTGACTTGCTAGGCACATTCTGCTATTTGGGCTAAGGCTAGTTCGCTCCCCCTACCTCATACTGCCCACCATCTCATCTTTCCAAATCTCGAAGAACTTGGGAACTTTCTGAGCAGACCCAGGAGTTTGGGAAGTGCAGCATCACTACAGCACCTAGCAAGCCTCTGAGGCCCCTCTTCAGAGTCCTGGGCCTTAGGAAAGCACACAGAGAGGCCTTCCTGCAACACACTCTCCTCCCATTAATATTCCCCTTAGGTTGGGTCAAGTTTCATGTGGAATTCATGACCTTTTTAGCTTCATGACAATACCTGAACCTCACCTCTACCCCACCCCATTTTCCTATGTGTTTTTTTTTTAGGTGAATGGGTACATGAAGGACACGTTAAGGTTTATTAAGTAAGAGACAGAAATGCTTGCAAATTTTTACTGCTCCTCCCAGGCCTATAAACAGTTCCTCAATCCTTCTTTCCAAGGTAATAAAAGCTGGAGGGAGGTGAGCTCTGGCACCCATGGGGTGAGGGTGGTTTACTTTCAGCCTGAGGCTGAAACCCAGGGTGAGCCCAAACAGCCTCCTTCCCTGCTCCATCCTCAATGGGAGGGAAGTAAAGGGGGAACCCATGGAGCTGGACTGCTGGAAACCCAAAAAGCCTGCACCCCTTCAGCTTATATGTAAAAAGCAGAGACGGGCAGATCTCAGAGAGGCTGGAGGCAGCCTTGGAACCCAAGAGGAACCTTGGGAAACTCTCCAGTCAGAGGCCCTTAAGAGGAAAAAGGCAGTATAGAGTAGGGGAGAGACCACAAAAACTGAGCCAGAGTGCTGTGTTCTGATATGGGCTTTGATGCTTACTGGTTAAGGGCCCTGAGCAAGTGGCCTGACCTCTCTCTGCCTGTTTCCTCATCTGTATGTGGGGATAATGAGATACTAAGATGCATGCATGAGTTCATCAATGCAAAGCAACTCACACTCTGCCAAGAAGGACCCAGGAGAATGGTACAGCAAATTATTATGTAAAGACTGAGTTGAACACACAAGTCCTGAAGCATTATTAACATGAAGACATGTGGGGTTAATGATAGCAATCAGAGAGGTTACCTGCTGCATGTATGTCTTAGTGATAGGCTTGCCATCTTCTCAGAGAGCCCAGAAGAAGGCATAACCAGGCAAAGCCCTCGAGGATGTTGGCAGACATCAGGGGTGCTAAGAAGATGGGCTAGCAGCTTTACATGGGTTGGCACCCGAGGGATCCACCTGCCACTGCATCACCAACTTTCTCTTCTGGCGTGTGGCCAGCATCGGGTGGCCCTGATTTTGCCCAGTAAGCATCCCAAGTCCACAGCCAGCCATGTCTGGACCTGGGCTAGGATGGACTTGTGACCCGTGACCCTGTGGCATGCAAGACAGCATGTGATGATGCACTTTAGAAAGGAGGGATATAAAGATCCATGCCTGGGCTCAAAACCATGTCTGTTTGAATAGAAAACGGGACTTGTGTTTTAAGAGTCACATTCATAGGCTAGGCACGATGGCTCATGCCTGTCATCCCAGCATTTTGGGAGGCCGAGGCAGGTGGATAACGAGGTCAGGATATCATGGTGAGACCCAGTCTCTATTAAAAATAAAAATAAAAATAAAAGCCAGGCATGGTGACATGCACCTGTAGTCCCAGCTACTCGGGAGGCTGAGGCAGGAGAATCACTTGAACCCGGGAGGTGGAGGTTGCAGTGAGCTGATATCTCACCACTGCACTCCAGCCTGGGCATCAGAATGAGACTCCATCTCAAAAAAAAAAAAAAAAAAAAAGAGTCACACTCATAATAAAATGTCAAGGCTTTTAGTCATCAGTTATTTCTTTTATGATCCTTGACTGAATTAGGTTTTTTACCTTCAGTCAGTTAAATTTCCATTTGTGAGGCATGTTAACAAAACCACATTTCATTTGAAGCATCCAAGGGATTCTCTAATAGATTGCTGGTGTCTTCTTTACGGAAAAGTTACAAGAATATGCACTCTGCCCAGTTGAAAGATGAAGCTAAAACCAGAACTAAAAAATGATGTAAAAAGTCTGCCAGGGAAACTGAAATCAATGAAAATGCAGGTAAGATTAAATTGTTATTTTAATCTTTGTTATAAAATCATGTGTCAAAGTCAATATTTTGGAGAAAGTCAGTATTTAAAGTAAATAACAATGAAAAAACAACAATAATAATTATATACCAATATTTTGTATCTAAAATTATGGAACCTGTTAAAATACTGCAATGTGGAAGAGGAAAATGGTAGAGAAGAAAGCAAGAGTATGATAAAATTCTTAAGCAGGAAGAGCTAAGTTTCATGCTGAATACATAAATTATAAAACAATAATAAAGAATATAAAGATACTAAAAACACCCTACAAAAAGAAAGAAAACCAAGGAAAAGGTAAGGACATGTTAAAATAAATTTTAAATCAAGGTGATAGAAGAATGAACATAACAGCTATATTTTTAGATATATCCATAAAATATCTGAAAACAAAGATTCTTCAATTCAATCAGAATAAAAATGTAAATAGCCCTAAAGAATTATCAGTTAAAATGAAATTTAAAAGTAAATAATAGTCACACTACTTCTATCAGACAAAAGATAAACTTGATTAGAAAAGCCCACTTTCAAATAAGAAAAGCTATTTACAACAAATCCACAGCCAATGTTATACTGAATGGGCAAAAACTGGAAGCATTCCCTTTGAAAACTGGCATCAATCAAGGGTGCCCTCTCTGACCTTTCCTATTCAACATAGTATTGGAAGCTCTAGCCAGCACAATCAGGCAAGAAAAAGAAATAAAGGGTCTTCAATTAGGAAAAGAGGAGTCAAATTGTCTCTATTTTCAGACAACATGATGGTATATTTAGAAGACTCCATCATCTCAGCCCAAAATCTCCTTAAACTGGTAAGAAACTTCAGCAAAGTCTCAGGATACAAAATCAATGTGCAGAAATCACAAGCATTCCTATACACCAATAACAGACTTAAAGAGAGCCAAATCAAGAGTGAACTGCCATTCACAATTGCTACAAAGAGAATAAAATACCTAAGA
>CAUYLG010069741.1:0-38178 GCA_963573385.1 Cacajao melanocephalus
ACCTTTTTGTTTTTGTTTCCGTCCCGCCAAATCCCCCTTTTTGTTTTTTTTTTTTTTTTTTTTTTATTTTTTTTTTTTTTTGAGATGGAGTCTGACTCTGTCACCAGAGCAGAAGTGCAGTGACCCAATCTCCGTTCACTGCAACCTCTGCCTCCCAGGTCCAAGTGATTCTCCTGCCTCAGCCTCCCGAGTAGCTGGGACTACACGTGCGTGCCACCACGCCCAGCTAATTTTTTGTATTTTTAATAGAGACAGAGTTTCAACATGTTAGCCAGGATGGTCTCAATCTCCTGACCTCATGATCTGCCTGCCTTGGCCTCCCAAAGTGCTGTGATTACAGGAGTGAGCCACTGTGCCCAGCCCCATATAGGTAATTTTTACCAATCACCTGGTATTAGTCCATTTTCACACTGCTGATAAAGACATACCTAAGACTGGGCAATTTAAAAAAGAAACAGAGGTTTAATGAACTTATAATTCCACCTGGCTGGGGAGGCCTCACAATCATGGCAGAAGGTGAAAGGAATGTCTCACACAGCAGCAGACAAGAAAAGAGAGCTTTTACTGGGAAACTCCCCATTTTAAAACCGTCAGATCTCATGAGACTTATTCACTATCACAAGAACAGCACAAGAAAGACCTGCCCCCATGATTCAATTACCTCCCACCAGGTCCCTCCTGCAACACATGAGAATTCAAGATGAGATTTGGGTGGAGACACAGCCAAACCATGTCACACCTAATCTCCCTTAACCTTAGTTACCACAACTAAAATGATACCTAATCTATCTATCTATCCTCTAAACTTCTGCCTTGTCTATTTCAGGAATTCTTGTGAGGAAAAAATCATAAAGTAAATATGAAAGAGCTTTATAAGAAATGCAAAAATATTTAGAAGCAGGAGATATCCAAGTATTCAGAGTGTGGAAGGGATCACAGAGATTATCCAATCCAATTGGGTTATTACTTTACAGATGAGGACACTAAAAACCAGAAAGAACTTGCTCACAATTCTAACTCTTGGACAGAATCAGGTTTTCTGGTTCCTAGACCAGTGCTTTTTAACTTCAGCAAACTGTCTTCCTAGGCAGAGTCCACTTCTTGGTGGCTCAAGTTTATCCTCTCCATATCATGGTTTGATGTTGTAAAGAACATGAACACAAGAGCCAAGTTGTTTTTTTTTTTTTTGAGACAGAGTCTCACTCTGTTGCCCAGGCTGGAGTGCAGTGGCACAATCTCTGCTCACTGCAACTTCCGCCTCCCTGGTTTAAGTGATTCTCCTGCCTTGGCCTTCTAAGCAGCTGGGACTACAGGCACCCACCACTACACCTGGCTCATTTTTCCTATTTTTAGTAGAGACAGGGTTTCAACATGTTAGCCAGGATGGTTTTGATTTCCTGGTCTCCATCCCCTGACCTCTTGATCTGCCTGCCTCAGCCTCCAAAGTGCTGGGATTACAGGCGTAAGCTACCACACCCAGCAGAGCCAAGCACCTACTGTAGAGAGTTTAAATAAATATAAAATTTAGAAAAAGCTAGATTATTTAAAGAAAATATAGAAGAATTATAGGTGACTTAGAATTGTATTTGACATTATTTGAAATATGCCAGGATATTATCTGAAATATGCCAGGACATTATTCTTGCCCACTGAAGTGCAGGTTTTGAAAAAGTGTCAACAACCAGGATCTATATTGAGCTTGTACAGATTAGCCTTCAGTTCAAGGTTGATAAATGGCCAATAAAGACTGCCAATATTAACATTTTTTTTTTTAGATGGCGTCTCACTCTGTCACCAGGCTGGAGTGCAATGGCTCGATCTCGGCTAACTGCAACCTCCTCTGTTTCCTGGATTCAAGTGATTCTCCTGCCTCAACCTCCCGAGTAGCTGAGATTACAGGCATGTGCCACCACACCCACACGTAGCTAATTTTTATACTTTTACTAGAGATGGGGTTTCACCATGTTAGCCAGGATAGTCTCGATCTCTTGACCTCGTGATCCGCCCACCTCAGCCTCCCAAAGTGCTGGGATTACAGGCATGAGCCACAGCGACTGGCCCAATATTATCTTTTTTCAATTGACTTAATAATAAGATGTTAAAATGGTATAACAGGTTAATAGTGGAATAGCCATGCCTAAAACCCAGTTCAGTATTGATGTGAAAATTTAGATTTGCAATTATTGAAGAGGATGCTGTCATAACTTGTGGATGAAATAGGCAACAAATTAATTTGTCTATAGCATTGGGTGTTGGAAAAACACCCTCTGACATTGGGTTGAATCTGCTTGTTAGTCCATTCAAATAGATCTCACTGATTGAATATAAGAAGTTTAAAAGATTGGCAAGACTTGAAGCCCACAAATCTGAGAATGTTTTTGAACTGTTCTGATAGCAAAAGCCTTCACTGTATGACCTATTTAATTCAAACCTTTTATTCATGTGAATTATATGATGAGATATTACTAGATTTGAATCAAGAAAAGACTGCAGTCTCCCAAGTTCAGGGCAATTGTCTTAAGATGATAGAATCGAAAAGGTCTCCAAAATTGCTGTCAGGTATAGAACCTTCATAATCTCATATACCAGAGTAACCCTACTGTCAGTGAAGGTTTGAATGGCCAGACCCAGGATTTTATAGATATTTTTAGAGGTAATAAATATACGGTAACACTAAAAATTACTGAATTCTCAGATGGCCTTATGTGAGTTTGTACCTCTAGCTGGCTAACTAATCATGGATTTTTTTTTCTTTTTTGAGACCCAGTCTAACTTTGCCACCAGGCTAGAGTGCAGTGATGTAATCTCAGTTCACTGCAATCTGCATCTCCTGGGTTCAAGCCGTTCTCCTGCCTTAGCCTCCCAAATAGCTATGACTACAGGTGGGTGCCACCATGCCCAGCTAATTTTTGTATTTTTAAGTAGAGACAGGGTTTTGCCATCTTGGCCAGGTTGGCCTCCAACTACTGACCTCAGGTGATTCACCCACCTCAGCCTCCCAAAGTGCCAGGACTACAGGCTAGAGTCAGTGCACTTGGCCAGTCATGAAATTTTAGACTTTAGAAGGATAAAGTCAGTTTTAAGATTTTTATTGATCTGTTTTTAAATATCTGGAGAAAAGTTCAGGAATGAATTAATATAATTTATAATGTTGATATAATTCATAATTTTATAATGTCAAAGAGTGTATTCTTCCAACATCCACGGGTATTTTGGATGTGCCTCCAGCTTATGACTTTCAATTAGAACATATAAATTATTTTCTTTTTACATTTAATGATTCCTACCCCCCACCACCAAATCTAAGAGCAACATGATAATCCTTCATCAATTATAGAGGTTATGTTCCTGAATGGGACTGTGGTTGGCGAAACTATTATTGCTAAGACCATGATCACAAAGAATATACAGAGTTGGGGGAAAATGTATGCCATAAAAATATGATATGCATTTTTAACTCAGTAAATAAAAGGAGAAGTCATCTGCTTTTGAAACAAACCAGATTTGTTGGCATTCATACCTGCTCTGGTATTTCTCCTGAGTCATCTTTACCTGAGTCACCTTTATCAATTCTTCAAAGAAAAATTCCTGAGCTTCTCAGGTTAGCATTGTGTTATCAGATTGTAGCTCTACTTAATGCTTTTGAATCAGCCCTTTCTGCCTTGAAATTTACTGTTTCTTTGACCTTTGCTTTCCTCTGTGTCTTATAAGTCTCAGCAAATGCCTGTGTAACACACAGCCTTTTTACGAGGCATCTAAATACTTAAGTATTAGAGGAGGCC
Organism: Cacajao melanocephalus; assembly: GCA_963573385.1. NCBI lineage: Eukaryota > Metazoa > Chordata > Mammalia > Primates > Pitheciidae > Cacajao > Cacajao melanocephalus. The sequence goes on from CAUYLG010069741.1 coordinate 3,783, forward strand.
GGGTGCAGTGGCTCACACCTGTAATCCCAGCACTTTGGAAGACCGAAGTGGGCAGATCATGAGGTCAGGAGATTGAGACCATCCTGGCCAACAGGATGAAATCCCATCTTTACTAAAAATACAAAAATTAGCCAGGTGGGTGGCAGGTGCCTGTAGTCCCAGCTACTCAGGAGGCTGAGGTAGGAGAATCGCTTGAACCTGAGAGGCAGAAGTTGCAGTGAGCTGAGATCACACCACCGCACTCCAGCCTGAAGACAGAGCAAGACTCTGTCTCAAAAAAATAAAATAAAATAAAATAAAATATTAGAGGAGAGACTAGTCAGTCTGATCTTGAAGGCATCTACAAAGAGGGTGGGGCAACAAACCGAGCTCTCCATAAACTGCATTTCTGCTGAACTCAGCAAGTCTGTCACAAAGCGGATGGAACAGAATGGAGCCACATGTTTACATAAGTCAATGACAGCATTTTATTTTTGTTATTGTTTTTTAATCTCAAAGCTCATAGTTAAAATCCCTTTCAGATTCTACTAACTCAGAAATAGATCCAAGAAGGTAGAAAATGTTTTGATTCTCAACTTTATTAGCAGTAAAAGTAGTTCTAGAGGAAAAAAGCTTTCTCCTGAGGTCTGCTTCCTACATCTCTCATAGCTCTACCCACGGTGAATCGGAAATAAAGAGCCTCATGTGAACAGCAAACCTGATTCTTCCAGTTAGTAGCAGGGTAAGAAGCTGGTTCTGAGAGAACAAAGGCCTGTTGGGGCCTGCAGGAGGCGGAACACACCTGCCAACTGACTGATGAGAACCTGAAGCACAGTGAGCCCACAATGCCTCAGGGGAGGAAACCCAGAAAGGGTTCTAAAGGCTGGGCCACAGCACCATTAACCCCACATATAGCCTTATGATTGTCAGACTCTCCTCTCACTAATTAAATAAACATCTGTTCTTGCCTTGGGGAAGAATGAAGATGGGGGTGGGGCTGTGGAGACACAAAGAAAGAGATGGAGAGAGAGAGAGAGAGAGAGAGTGTGTGTGTATAAATAAAGTGCCTCTGAAAGAGTAGAGCAGAACTCCTCTTCATTATTCAAATGTTAAAGAGCAAAAGGGTTTAAAAACTCTCCCTTCTCTAGACTGAGTTTTTGTAGAGACGGGGTTTTGCCCTGTTAGCCAGTCTGGTCTCAAACTCCCAGGCTCAAGTGATCTACCCACCTTGGCCTCCCAAGGAGCTGGGATTACAGGCATGAGCCACCACACATGGCCCTGAAAAGATGCTTAACGTCACTAGTCATCAGGGAAACGTAACTTCAAATCACAATGAGATGCCACTACACACCCATTGAAAGTCTCAAAATTAAAAAAAAAAAAAACTGACTACTTCATGAAGATTAGGACATGGAGCAACTAGAACACTTAGACACTGTGGTTGGGAATGCAAAGTGGTGCAGTGACCATGGAAAACAGCTGGTAGTTTCTTAAACAGTTCAATAGACACCTATCATGTGTCATTTCTCTTCTAGGTATTTACCCCAAAGAAATGAAAACATATGCTTGTATAATGACTGCAAATATTCATTGCAGGCTTCTTAGCAATAGTCAAAAACAATCCAAATGTCCATCAATATGTGAATAGATAAATTGTGGTACAACTATATAGTGGAATACTATTCAACAATAAAAAGGAATAGAGTATTGATGTTCACTATTTACCACAACATAGACAAATCTTAAAATAAGTAGCTGAATGAAGGCTGGCATTGTGGCTTATGACTATAATCCCAGCACTTTGGGAGGCTGAAGTGGGAGGATTGCTTGAGTCCGGGATTTTGAGTTGGAGACCAGCCTTGGCAACACAGTGAGATCCTATATGTACAAAAAAAAAAAAAAAAAGAAAAAAAAAAAAGAAAAGCCAGGCATGGTGGTACTCACCTGTAGTCCCAGCTACTCAAGTGGCTGAGGTGGGATGATTGCTTGATTCTGGGAGGTCAAAGCTGCAGTGAGCTGTGATCACACCACTGCACTCCAGCCCAGGTGAAAGAGCAAGACCCTGTCGAAAGGAAGGAACGAAGGAAGGAAGGAGGGAAGGAAGGAAGGAAGGAAGGAAGGTGGGAAGGAAGGAAGGAAGGTGGGAAGGAAGGAAGGAAGGAAGGGAAGGAAAAGCAACAAAGGAAGAAAGAAGAAAGTCAGGCCAAAAAAAAAGTACGCACTGTATAATGCTATTTATGTACAAGTCTGGAAAATGCTAATTAATCCATGGTTACAGAATGCTCAATGTCTCTCTGGAGAAGGGGTTGTAGGCAGGAAAGGATTGCCAAGGGGCAAAGCAAGCTTTTGCAGCTGATGAAAATGTTCATTACCTTGACTATGGTGTGTATATATGTTAAGACTGATCAAATTGTACTCTTTAAATGTGTGTGGTTTGATGTATTTCAATTATATCTCAATAAAATTGAAAACAACAACAACAAAACACATTGAAAAAGCTAGCACTTGAGGATCTTTCACTTTAGGTCCTTTCCTGGCCCCATTGCAGAAGAGGAATCTTTGTCACTTAGAAGGCATATACCAAGGAATCTACTCTGTTTGGAAAATTGTATCATGAACCTCATGCAGCCTGCAGTTGACTAAAATTATAGCTGACAGTCAAGACTAGACCTTGCTGATAAAATATAGTCAGCTCTTGGTGGTAGGAGAGTTATTTATTCAGATGTATGGCTTAATCAGCCAAACAAGATGGGTTATCACGTGTCACTGTAGGAGAATATGAATGTAGTCCTAAGTGGGTTCAATAAATCCTTAAGTTAAAAAGAAGACGTCAGTAGTCCTGTTATCAGACTAGGTGGATATGGTCAAATTGTAAAACAGCTCTGTAAGTTCCATCAAAGGAGAAATTGAATGTAATTATTACTTGATGAGGCTCCTGAATTTCTTAGATTCATTTACCAGCTACAGATCCAGGCTTCTCAATATGTTACTATCATTGCTCAAATTATTTTGTGGCTTTCAAATGTTTTTCAAGCAACAGACCCTTTAGTCAAGCAAAATCTCCAAAATCTCACTCCAAACATCCACCTCAATCACCACCCCTGCTGTGTAAAACAGCAGAATTTTATGACTGTGTATTTATTTTGTTTACTTTTTAATCCTTATATAATCAATAAAAATAATGTAACTAAAGAATAATGGCCACATGATTTCCCAAAGAAAGTCTGTGGATGATGGTTGGTGATTTATCAGCATCAGTATTCATTTCTATATCTTGTTTGGATTGGAGGGTCTTCAGAAATTCCAGATTCACAGAGACACGAAGTTCCAGATGGTGGTGGTTGTTTTTTTTAAATCAGTGCCAGTTGAAAACTGAGTATAAGCAATTAAACTGATTCAGACAAATATTTGCCTCTAAATTGAATTGCTAAGAATATTTAACAACTGATTTTACTCCTAATAAAAAGACTCAGGCAAGAAACACAAAAATATAACATAAATGTTAAAATGATCTAACGTGAAAACATCACAATTCAATATGCTATGCATTTACTGGTTACTGATAATTCACAATGGTACCCACATGTTCTAAGAGTGTTTTTAGTTGTACAATTTTATATATTCAGACATGCAAAAACCTAAATTAAAATTGAAGGGTGGGCATGATGGCTTACTCCTGTAATCCCAGAACTTTGGGAGGCTGAGGTGGGCGGATCATGAGGTAAGGAGATGAAGACCATCCTGGCAAACACAGTGAAATCGTGTCTTTACTAAAAACACAAAAAAATTAGTCAGACATGGTGGCACGCACCTGTAGTCCCAGCTACTCAGGAGGCTGGGGCAGGAGAATCGCTTGAACCTGGGAGGCGGTGGTTACAGTGAGCTGAGATCGCACCACTGCACTCCAGCCTGGACAACAGAGTGAGACTCTGTCTAAATAAATAAATAAATAAATAAAATGAGGGGCAGGGGGAACAAAAGCTAAGTCAGAACAGTCAATAACTAAAGGCATACAAAAACTTTAAATATACTAGTCCAGATGGCAGAAAAGTTGTGGTGGTCAGAACCTTGGGTGTGACCCTGAAGAGCTACAGATTTTGTATGTTCCTCTTCCTTTTGAGTGTGAGCAGAACCTTTAAATAACTTTCAACCAATAGAAAATGGAAAAAGTGATGGGCTATCACTCCTGTGATTATGTTGTCAGTTGGCAAAGGTAAATAAATTTTGCAGATGTAATTAAGGTCCACAGTTAGTTGGCTTTATGTTAATCAAAGGGAAAGTATCCTTAGTGGGCCTGATTTAATCAAATGGCCCCTTTCAACAAAGGTCTCAAGGTGGAAGTCACAAACTCTCCTGCTGGTCTTGAAGAAACAAACCATCAAGAATTCTATAGCTAGATGGCCGGATGCAGTGTCTCACACTTGTAATCCCAGAACTTTTGGAGGCTGAGGCAGGAGGATTGCTTCAGTGCAGGAATTTGAGACTAGCCTGGGCAACATAGTGAGACTCTGTCTCTACAAAAAATACAGAAATTAGCCAGATGTGGTGGCTGTGCCTGTAGTCCCACCTTCCTGAAAGGCTGAAGTGGGAGGATCTCCTGTGCCTTGGAGGTTATGGCTGCAGTATACGGCGTGATTGTGCCACTGCACTCCAGCCCCAGTAACAGAGTGAGATCCTGGCTCAGAAAAGTGGGTTCTGTAGCTACAAGGAATGAACTGTGTAAACCACCACATGTGTTTGGAAGAGGAGTCTGAGCCTCAGATGAGACTGTAGCCCTTGTCAACACCTTCAACACACCCAAGAGCATAATATTCAGAGATGAGACTGATGGCAATGGTAGGCTGTCCGGAGCTGCAGCTGCCATCACGCTGGCTGCAGCAGGGAGGCATGAGCAATGGCAGCAGGAGTGGCTGTGGGAGCAGCAGTGGTGGTGGTGGGTGCCCTGTGCATCCCCAAGGCGGACAAATGTGCCAACCCCACCTAGCACAGCTGGGCAGGACCTGCTCCCAGGTCTGCAGCCTCCACCGCAGCCTCAACCTCACTGCCCGCTGCATCCCAGGAGCCCATGAACACCCAGCTGAGGATGCAGCTGAGACTCAGAGGGCCGGCCCTGGAAGCATTGGGTTCATTTGTGTGGGGTTGGCCGGGGCCACCGCACTGCGGGAAAACGTGGAGAGGAGGCAGGGCCAGGGCTGCACGGGGTACCACAGACCCTTCTGAGTTGAAGGGGCAGGAGCTCCCCAGGTGCAAGTGCAGCTGTCCAAGCTGCGGCTGTGACCTGAGAACCCCTGTGCTCTTGGGAGCCAGAAGTTCCCTAGGTGCAACTGCAGCTGCCCAAGCTGCAGCTGCCACCCAGGTACCCCTGTGCTCTTGGGAGCCAGGAGCAGGCAGGATTTCTACCCTCCCAGGCATAGCTGCACCCACTCAAGCTGTGGCTGTGGACCCAGGCATCTCTGCATTCTTGGGGGCCCAGGAAGCACCCCCTTTCCCCGTAGGCTTGGAAGTGCCTGCTCCCAGTGCCTGGTTTCTCCCCACTGTTGGCACCCACTCTGATGCCTGCTTCAATCTCGAGATTGGAGCAAAGTCAGGCTGAATCCGGGTCCTGTTGCAGCCTGTCAGGGTGTACACAAGCTTGGGGCAGTGCTGATACACCAGCCCCCTGCCGTCTCAGACCCCTCCAGACTTTGGGCACTGACAAACATGGAAGGGAGCCCGAAGGGGTGCTGAGGACAGTGCAGCACTGACCTGCAGGTGCTTGTTGCCATGAACAGCCTGGGCACAATGAGCAACGGCAGGAGGCACACAAGCTCCTGGGTGGAAGGGGGTGGGTCCCTGGTAAAGCCCCACCTTCAAGCCCATTGGGCCTGAATCCTGGGGGTTAGGCTGCCCATGCCCCGAGCCAGAGTGGGAACTCGTGGTGCTTTGCTCTGGGCCCACCCATGGCTACCCATTGATCAATCAGCACACACTTCCTCCCCTCTGAGGCTGATAAAAACTCCTGGACTCAGCCAGACTTGAGGTAAGGATGGAGAGACATGAGACAACCAGCTGCTGAGAGGGGCTACCCTCTCTGCTGAGAGCTGAACACTCATTGATATACCCTACCTGCAGAGAGGAGTTACCCTCTCTGCTGAGAACTCAACACTAGGCAGGACAGCCTGCCTGCAGAGAGGAGCTACCCTCTCCACTGAGAGCTGAGCACTCATTAGGAAGACCTGCCTAGCAGAGAGAAGCTACCCTCTCTGCTGAGAGCACTCATCAGGACACCCTGGCTATGGAGAGGAGCTACCCACCGTGGGTCTCCTCTGAGCTCTTCTATCACTCAGTAAAGCTCCTCTTTGTCTTGCTCATCCTCCACATGTCTGCATACCTCATTCTTCCTGGACACAGGACAAGAACTTAGTACCCACCAAATGGCAGGGCTAAAAGAGCCGTAACACAAACGGGGCTGACACATGCCCCTTGCTTGCCACGTTGAGGGTGACTAGAAGAGAGAAGGAGAGAAGAGCTGCAGACCTTCAGAGAGCCCAGACCTAGAAGCTCCCCAAGCCAAGGCTGTGACACCCTCTTTAGGGATCTATGGTTCTTAGTGTCTCCAAGCTTTTGGGCACCACTGCACTACCCAGTGACAGCTGTGGAAGCTGTATATGGTACCCCTGGTCTAGCTGCACCATCGCAGGGAGCCGTGCCTGTGCTGGCACCTGAGCTGCCCATCCCACTGCAGCCAGCATGCCTGGCTGTGCACAGTGGCCAGACCCCATGCTTGCTCATACACCCCTCACGGCTCTGTGCCTGGCTCACCCTTGGAAGGCATGGGATCCAGGCCGGTAGTGCAAGCTGAGCACAGCTTGCCAGGCCGAGGGGATGGAATGAGCCCAGCGGGCCAGAGCAAAATTCGGGCAGAGTCACCACTGACCACAGAGGTTTCCAGCTGGCGAAGCAACACCGCAAGGATCCCATGACAAAAACATGAGTAGAGGACCAAGTTAAGCCATTTCCACACTCCTGACCCATGAAAATTGTATGAGAACAAATGTGTGTTGCTTTAAGCAGCTAAATTTGCGGTAATTCATTATCTAGCAAAAGAAAACTAACACAGATGCTTTCTTCCCAGGCAAATGAGTACTGAGAACAGTTCAGGGCTGTCACTCAGTGTTAAAATTTCTTTAAGCTCAGCATTATAGGTGAGCATAATCTCAGAAATGAAGCTCAGTTAGAGAAAAATAAAATATGAAGAAGAGTCCTTCAATATTATGCTAAGACCCTGAGGAAAACAATAAGCTGCTTGCTAAGCTCTATGCAAAAATGAGTTAAGTCAGCAGCATAAAATGACCTCCAATGAATTAAAAGTTGATTTATGGTTGGGTGCAGTGGCTCACATCTATAATCTCAGCACTTTGGGAGGTAGAGGCAGATGGATCAACTTGAGGCCAGGAGTTTGAGACCAGCCTGGCCAATATAGTGAAACCCTGTCTCTACTAAAAATACAAAAAATTAGCCAGGTGTGGTGGTGCATGCCTGTAGTCCCAGCTACTCGGGAGGCTGAGGCACAAGAATTGCTTGAGCCTTAGAGGCAGAGGTTGCAGTGAGCCGAGATCATGCCCCTGCACTCCAGCCTGGGTGACAGAGTGAGACTCTGAAAAAGATTCAAAACACATCTGAATGTGTTTGATCATTTTTTACTTTTTAAGCTATATACTTAAATACTCATAAATTTCAAAGGTTAAAAAAATGTAACTTTACAGTGGAGGAACTTGGCTAACACCTCTTAATCATATGATTAAAATTAACATCAGTAGCCAGACTCCATGGCTCACACCTGTAATCCTAGCACTTTGGGAGACCGAGGCAGGAGGATTGCTTGACACCAGGAGTTTGAGACTGGCATGGGCAACTTAGAAAGGCCCTCTCTCTATAAGAAAAAATTTTTAAAAGATTAGCTGGGCATGATGGCATACACTGGTAGTCCACTTGGGAGGCTGAGGTGGGAGGATCACTTGATCCCAGGAGTTCCAGGTTGCAGTGGACTATGATCATGCCACTCCACTTCAGCCTGGGTGATAGAGTGGTACCTGTCTCTTAAAAAGAAAAAGAAAAATGTGAATATCACTAGTAATGGGACATATTGAAGTCCTATATCATATGACAGGATGCAATAAATATACATGGTACTATATATACAGATTATAAATAACGTAGTACTGTGTCTTTGCTGTTCTTGCCAAGATGCACATAACCTGAATATACTAATGAGAAAATAGCAGACAAACTCGAATTGAAGGACATTCTAAAAAATAACCAATCTGTAATGTCTGAAACCTCAGGGTCATGAAAGTCAATGAAAGACAAGAGCTGTTCCACAGTTGAAGGATGCTAAAAAGACAAGACACTTGAATGTACTACAGTCATCCCTCACTTAATAACAGGGATAAGTTCTGAGAAATGCATCATTAGGTGATTTTGTTGTGTGAACATCATAGAGTGTATTTACATAAACCAAGATGGTATAGCCTATTACACACCTAGGCTACATGGTATGGCCTATGGCTCCTAGGCTACAAACCTGTACTGCATGTGACTACACCACATACTGCAGGCAACTGTAACACAAGTGGTAAGTACTTTTATATCTAAACATATCAAAACAGGCAAAAGATACAATAAAAATACTCTATTATAATCTTATGGGACCACTGTGATGTATGTGCTCCATCATTAGCCAAAACATTATTACTGGATGTCTGACCATATATGACTCTTGATTAAATCTTTCTGCTATAAAAAAAAATCACTGGGACAATTGGCAGAACTTGTATGTGGTCTGAGGATCATAGTAACATATCAATGTTAATTTCTTGATTTTGATGGTTATATTGTTGTTATTAAGGAAGAGAATGTCCTTATTTGTAAGAATTACACATTAAAGTATTCAGGGTTATAAAAGGTTATGTTTGCAACTTTATTTTAAAATGGTGAGGAAACAGATGTTCTTGCAATCTTTCCCGAAGTTTGAGATTGCTTTAAAATGAAAAGTATACAAAAAGCTAAAACTTGGACTTTAAAAAAATTATGAATTTGGGAAACCCCTTAAGTAATTCCCATGAGGCACTGTTTTCCAAAGTTTCTGTTTTGCCTTTTCTCCAGAAAAGTATCACAAAGTTAAATGAAACTATCTCTTATCTATATGACAACCATACAATTTTTTAAATTCATTTTTTAAACTGTAAAATTTATTATTTTTTAATTTGTGGTTTCATTAATCACTTGTTTCCTTTGTGATAGATCATGATTTGGCTTTGAAAAGTTTGCAGAAGATATATGCTAAAATAAGTACAGATTTCTCTCTTCATATTTTCATGCATCTATTCATTCTCCATTTCTCTTTAAAATCAGGCATAGTGGATCATGACTGTAATCCCAGCACTTTGGGAGGCTAAGGCGATAGGATCGCTTAAGGCCAGAAGTTTGCTACAGCAACACAGCAAAACTCCTATCTCTACAAAATATTTAAAATATAAAAATGACCCTGGCATGGTGGCGCATGCCTCTGGTCCCGGCTACTCAGGAGGCTGAGACTGGGTGGATTGCTTGAGTTCAAGAGTTTGAAATTATAATAAGCTATGATTGTGCCACTACATTCCAGCCTGGGCAACAAAGGGAGACTCTATCTCAAAAATAAAAAATAAAATTAGTTTGATATTTTCCTTTTATGGATTCTCATGTGCTATTTATTATCCAGGACAAGTTAATTACATTATTCTACAAATTGTAGTGGCTAAAACAAGAAATCTAGTATAGATGTACAAATGTTATTTTAGTGTACTCTACAAAGCAAGATACAATTGGAAAACCATTTCTTTCTGATCCTAAGTTTAGATGCTAAAAAACAATCATTTATAATCCTAGCTTTAAAAAAATTGCTACTAAATTCCAAAGTGTCATCTTCCTGTGTATTTACTTTAGACAAACAGCCTGTTTAGAAACGTTTGTAAACATTTCTGTTTATACATCTTTTAAAGAAAAAATATTTCTCATTAAATGTTTTGATGTTGCTTTAATCTTTTTATTTACTTTTATTTTCATGAAACTCCTATAGTAGAACTCCCTGATTAATAGAGGGAGGAGTTGAGTAAGGGGAAGGAATGAGGGCATAATTCTCACTCAAAGAGTAAGCTTTCCTCTGTCTCTCCTAAGACTGCTGCTCTAGTATTCAGCTCTGCAGTCACTGACCCTACAGGGACTCTGATTTTCTAGACATAACTCTCCTTCTTTAACAGATATTTTTATTCTCCCTACACGAAGCAGACTTACCAGTGAACACCATGAACCGTTCAGAGCTATCACTCAGTGCTAAAAATTTATTTTAGCTCAGAGTTACAGCCGAGAGCAATCTGAACCTCAGATCGGCTAAAGGAAAAACGTGAAAAGTCCTCCAATACTATATACTAGGAACCTGAAGAAGATAGTAAGCTACATGCTGAAAATGTTGACTTAAGGAATAATGCCATGACAAACAACAGTGACTCAAATGTACCTAAAATGCACACAGAGAATAGTTAACGTACAAAAATTAAAATTGCATATAAACAAAGGTATAGTTGTACTTACTCACAATGTATAATTGAAAGAGCCTAGGTTTTAAGACCAGATGGACCTAAGGTCAACTTCAAATTTATTGTTTATCACTTGGGTAAACAGCAATGGGTAATTTAATATCTCAACACTTTAGTTTCCTCATCTGTACAATGAAGATAATATCTACTTTGCATGATGGTGTGATGATGAAACATGATGCATGCACAGTGTCTAACACAGGGGCTGGGATGTAATAGTTACTTGGGAAAAAGGGATAATTTACCTTAATATCATGAGGTTGTAAGTGAAGGTATCAACAGAAAATCACATTTACAATTCTTAAAGATTGTCAAATTTTAATCAAAGTAATAAAGGCGCATGGTTCAAAAGGTTAAAGAACAAAGGTATACAAAGGAAATATGCAGTACCTTGTTCCATCTCTTTATTTCTCAGTCCCATTCCCCAGAGTTAACACATTTCTGCTTTTTTAGCTGCTTCCTCTAGTGTAGGTTTATCTAATTATTTATTTACTTATTTTTAATTTGTTATTTTTATTTTATTTATTTATTTATTTTGAGATGGAGTTTTGCTTTTGTTGCCCAGGCTGGAGTGCCATGGCACCATCTTGGCTCACCACAACCTCCACCTCCTGGGTTCAAGCGATTCTCCTGCCTCCCAAATAGCTGGGATTAGAGGCATGTGCCACCACAACTGGCTAATTTTGTATTTTTAGTAGAGATGGGGTTTCTCCATGTTGGTCAGGCTGGTCTTGAACTCCCAGCTTCAGGTGATCCACCCATCTTGGCCTCCCAAAGTGCTGGGATTACAGGCATGAGCCACCATGCCCAGCTTCTCATTTTTTATTAAATCACTTAAGCATTGTTACATAATACAAAATATCACAATATTATGACCCTGACTATATTTCTTTTCTTCTTCCCTTCATCAAAGAATTTCATGAAAGAATTTCAATGATGACCTCTGTTTAAAATTTTCTTAGTATTTTTTGTAACTATCACTGATTTTTTCCCCACACACTCCAAGAGCTTTTCAATATATTTTCTACATAGCCATCTGCACAGATAACCAATCATCTTTTTTTCCCCCACTAGAGATGTGCCTTCTGTAAACTCTGTTCTCTTCCTTTATCCTGGAATATTGCTCTCTGGGCCTGTTATACACCTAAGAGCTTAATTCTTCATCATCCTGGGGTTCCTTTCCCTTTCTCTTGTAGTGGAATCCCTCTTGTCTGGATCCCCCATCTTCATAAATCTAGTTACACATTTGTTTCGGTAGAACACATCCTCCAACAGCTTTCTAGGGAAGGGTGCTTGAGAAACACATTTTTTGAGACCTACCTTGCAGTTCTGAGGATGATTGTTGACTGGCTATAGAATCCTAGTTTGAAAATAATTTAAAAGCAATTTTTTTAATGCATTGTTTATTTGCCTTATAGCTCACAGTATTGTTGAGAAAGTCAATGATATTCTTACTGTCAATTCTTTACATGTGAATTTTCTTGTCTCTGAAGCTTTTAAGGCCTTTTCTTGTGATGTTCTGAAATCTCATTATACTGTATGTAGGAGTGGGATTGAATTTTTCTTCATTATGCTGGCTTCTCAGTGAGCCTTTCAATCTGGAGGACTCATGTTATGAAAAATTCCTTAATTAGAAAAAAAATAATTTCTCTATGTTATGTCTGTTATATGTTTCTGGAATGTCTGTTATTTGTTTCTGGACCTCATAGTTTGATCCGTTTTTCACATTACATCTTTTTCTGGGAGAGTTTCTCAACTTAATTTTCTAATATTTCTATTGATTTCTTTTTAAAGTATGCTATTATAGTCACATTTCTAAAAGCTTTTCCTTATCTGGTCTGGTTCATCCTAAAGAATCTTCTGAGTATGTTGACCTCTGAATAATATGATATTATCAGATTTTTAAAAAGCTTCTTCAATTCCCATTGTTGCCTCTGTTTCTTCCAAAGTCATTTATTCATTTATTTATTTATTTGCTGTTTTTTTTTTTCTTTTGTTCTGTTTTTCCACGTTAAAGGCTTTCTTCAAATGCCTGGAGGTCCTGGCTGCCCTATGAAAGAGTAAAACACGGGAAAGCTGTTTGGAAGCTCTGTGTATATGGGCAGGACAGACCTTTAAAATGTCTTGAAGGAATAAGGAAATGGTACCACATACAGAAAGCAGGGCTTTTATGTACCTAGAAAAAAACTTGGGGACAAATACTGAAAAGTTAACTAGTGTCCTCCAAGAAAACTCTACCTCATATAAAAGAGTGGAAGAAAACAAGATAGGAAGTAACCAATGCGATCACGCCAACCTGCTGAAGCATTTGAAATGTGATCAGCCGAAGGACTTTATCTGTTTAAGACCGAGTGAGAAGGCACAGTAAGAACCAAAGAACGGGACAGTCTAATCAAAATGATAGTGAGAGAAAACATTTTGAAGTGAGTTAAGAACAGGCTGTTGTGCTGAGGAATCTAGTGACGATACCATAATGTTAGTTCAAGAAAGAGAATTTAGTAGCCTGCACATGCTGCTATTTCTGTGGGGCTGAAAATGGTCCGTCCTCTGCTTACGGAAGTAAAAGCAACACGAAAGTATCTATAAGTAAAAGGAATGTTAGAATTTGACATCCTGATTGTTTCTCTTATTTCTACAATCCAATCATCTGAGCAAGGGATATGCAAAAAGTGCCGTCTGCACAACCCAATCCCCCTCCAATTCAGCTGTATCTTGGAAGAGTAAATAACACATACTCTAAAGTCATATTTCTTTGGCAAAGAAAACATGTATTCTCATGACGGTCACAAAAGGCTCATTTAAAATAAGTATGTTCTGAGATTATCTCCTTATTTTAACTGTTTCATGACAAAACAAGGTTAGACAAAAACTAGACCTGAATAAAATTATATTTCTTTTAAATCACATTACTGACTTTTTTTGTGCTACCACTACCTTTACAATATATGTCCCAGTGAAATCTCTAAACTTGTTTCACTTTACTGAAATATTATGGCAATATATTGTTCTTCTATCTTTTTGGGCCACTTAGATTTTATAATCTGGTATTCTAAATTTAGTATTAATTCATCTGAATATTTTCCAAACTGCTCAAAAAAAACAACTCTTTAATATGTAATTTTTAAAAATTTCTTTGAAAATTGTTGTGGGTATTTAGTAGGTATATATATTTATGGGGTAACATATGATTTTGAAACAACATTTAAAGAAACAGTGTTAGCACTCACAAATGATATTACTATTAGAGAGGAATGTCACCTTTCTACTCTTGTTTTTAAGCAGTGGTTTTCTTCTTCTTCTTCTACTCTTCACACTTCTGATCTCTTTCCCCAATCGCCTGAAGAGCTAGAATAAATGGTGAATTTGGAAAGACCAGGAGCTCAGCTCCTTCCTCTCTTTTCTTCCTTTTTTGGCATTTTCCTGTCTACTCAGCACATTTGTTCTTGGTTATTCTTGGCCATGTTACAAAATGTAAGAGTAAAGGCCAGACCCCAAGAGGTGGACGGAGAGACTGTCGACAGTCTAGTTATAGCTGGGTAGGTTAGGCCATTAAATTTTGGAATTCAGTGACAAGCCTATTCAGCTTTCACACATCCTCTAAGTGATACTTTCTCATGATGGGGTTATTTTGGATGTCACTTTTCTCATTCCTTTTCTTGTTTCTTAATAGTTTCACTGCTCAGGAGGGACAGAGGGGTACTAGTTTGGGGGCCTCCTCAAGACCTCAACAGTAGCCAATGAGTGTAACCTTTCACCTGGAAGACTGCTATAGGGTATCTATAGCATATACGGGATGATCTCGCCAATGCTGCATAAGCCACATTCTCATCGGAGGGCAGGGGTGAGCTTCTGTGGCTAAAGCTGAGGAGTAGGTGATGTTGACCGGCGGGAGCAGGCAGAATAAGCAGAAAAGGCACCTAAAGATGGAACCTGGGAGAACAGATCATTTGAGAAACTATCCAAGAAAAAAGGTATACCAAAGAGAACTAGAAAGTAATAGAAGGAGAATCAGAAGAGTATAATGTCTCATAAGCCAAGGAGAGAAAGAATTTCAAGATGGGTCACCAGAGACACTTACACTTATTAATTTCTCAGAAATCTCATTGCATAGAAAGAAAGAATTTGATGGTGAGACTGCATATTAGGGAATCTTTTCAAGGAAAAAATTACTAAGGACTCTATTTCACAGCATTGACTTAAATAATAATAATAAGAAGAATTATTATTTTGAGACAGGGTCTCACTCTGTTGCCCAGGCTGGAGTTCAGTGGCATCATCTTAGGTCTCTGCAGGCTTGACTGGCTAGGCTTAAGCAAGTCTCCTGCCTCAGCGTACTGAGTAGGTGGGACTGCAGGCAGGCACCACCATGCCTGGCTAATTATTTTGTTTTATTTTTAGCAGTGACTAGGTCTCACTATGTTGCCCATGCTGGTCTTGAGTCTTGAACTCCTGAACTGAAGCAATCCTCCCGCCTAGGCCTCCCAAAGTGCTGTAATTACACACATGAACCACCATTCCCAATCTGTGTTATATTATTGTCCTGGTGTTACACAAATATATGAAAGCATAAAACTCATTTAACCTCATTATGTCTATGGCTCTTATGTAATTATAAAAATTGAGTAAATTTATAAGTTAAATACAAGTGAAATTATTAAACAGTAGTCAAGTCAAATCATTATTATAGATGATTATTTTCCCAGAAACCAAATTATTGATCCCAAAGTGATGATACAAATTGACACTAGCCAGATAGTTTAGGTTTTTGCCTATAGATGTCATTGTGTTCTTCAGGTGACTAAGTTTTCCCACCACTTTTCTCTGATGGAATGATATGAAACTTTCATTCAATGTGCCCTGAAGTTACTTGGTCTTCATCTGCACAAACTCATTATTTGCATATTATGTTGGCATCTGTTCCTTTACTGTTAGTCAATGTCATTCAAAGTAGCACTGCTTGTTACCAACTAGATCAAGCTGGGGCAGTGAAATAAGGAAACATGACTCAGATACCAGATGGTTATTCAGGCAACCCATTGTATGCTTATGTTGTGGCTTAAAATAAAATAAAAACATTATTGCGATGAAAATTTCATGCTAAAATTTTGTGGTAGGGAATTGGCAAACTGAGTCCATCTGTGGATCTCAGTTGGAGAAATACTGATCAAGGGTCTCCTTCCCCATACCTGTTACTCTATTCAGAAAAGAGGACAGTTGCTATGAAATGATCAAGTTCGTAGATAATTTATTGGGCCATACTTTCTGGAGCTGGAGCTGGAGCTCACATTGTGCCTAGCAAGGAGATTAGAGTCCGAGGGACTGCTGCTACTAAGGGAAAGCCTACTAATCACTCTCCCCTGATCTGTCTCTTTATATTTCTCTCTTGCTTCCTCTTTTACTTTTTGCAATCTCTCTCTCTCCCTCTTTTGTATTTTGAGACGGAGTTTCACTCTGTCACCAGAGCTGGAGTGCAGTGGTGCAATCTTGGCTCACTGCAACCTCTGCCTCCTGGGTTCAAGTGATTCTCCCTGCCTCAGCCTCCTGAGTAGCTGAGATTACAGGTGTGTGCCACCATGCTCAGTGAATTTTTTTTTTTTTTTGTAATTTTAGTAGAGATGGGGTTTTGCCATGTTGGCCAGGCTGGTCTCTAACACCTGACCTCATGATTCGCCTGCCTTGGCCTCCCAAGGTGCTGGGATTACAGGCATGAGTCACCGCGCCCTGCCTACTCTTTGCAATCTCTTACACCAAGGTCTCAAGCTTGGGAGCTGCCTGAATTCTAGCAAGATTTAAACAATCCATTAAAGGAAGAAATTTTAACAGCAAAGAATGCTTTCTGCCACAGGTATCCAAAAACTAAACCTGGTTTAATCAAACACGGTCTTTCTCATATAACAAAAAGTCTGGAGACAAATAGTTGCAAGACAGTTCAGCTGCTCAATAATGTCATTCAGCTCTCCATTTTCTGGCTCTGCTATTTTTAGGATGCTGGCCTTTTAGTGTTCTTTGCTTCATAGTTGCAAGACGGCTGTCACAGCTTCAGAAATCATGCCCATGTTCTAGCAGGAACAAAGGAAAAAGGGAGGTGCTGATCTTGTCTTCTTTATATTTTTATATATTTATTTTTGAGATGGAGTTTTGCTTTTGTTGTCCAGGCTGGAGTACAATGGCACGTTCTCAGCTCACTGCAACCTCCATCTCGCAGGTTTAAGCAATTCTCCTGCCTCAGCCTCCTGAGTACCTGCGACTACAGGCGCCCACCACCATGCTAAGCTAATTTTTTATGCTTTTTAGTAGATACGGGGTTTCACCACGTGGGCCAGGCTGGTCTCGAACTCCTGACCTCAGGTGATCCACCTGCTTCAGCCTCCCAAAGTGCTGGGATTATAGGTGTGAGCCACTGTGCTCAGCCTCTTTTTATTTATTTATTTATTTATTTATTAAAGGAGTAAACACTTTCCCATAGTCACTCTTGCTTCTCTCCTGTTCTTGCCTAAGGAGATTGGGAGAGTAAGTATTTATACTTTCTACTTACTATAGAGAAGGTGGACAAGGGAAACTCAGATTGGTAATGGGTGTTTGATTTTGCCAGCCAGTGTGTCTGCCACAGATGGTGACAGAGAAAGTTGCTGGGTCACTGTTTTTCCATTCCCCCACTCAGAGGACAGACTCCCAAGCTATGCAGAAGGATATGTGGTTATAACCACAGACACCTGGAGGGAAGCAATTATATACCACTGTGATTAACCTGTTGGGGAGTCTGGAGGTAGGTGATGATTTGGGATATAAAGTCTGAAAGTGTTTCAGAACAAGATCACCGGACCAAATTATGAACATTAGTTTTTTAAACTGTGCTCAGAAGCACTACAGATTAGGGACCCATTAGAAATGAGCAAAGCTATAAAGAAAATACTCTGAGAACTTTGTAGCTGGTTCCAAAATAAACAAAAAAACATGAGACATGTGAATATATATAACTAGACTATTAGGAGGAGTCAAATTATTTGAAGCCAAATGAGTGGAAACATGAATGCAGTTAAGTATTTTAATCCAGAAATAGTTTTTTAGAAGTAGTAATTTTGTGATTATCTTCTATGATGTATATTCTACAATACTTTTGAGGATATTATATTATATATTTTATAATTGTCTTATAATCAAACATTATATTTGTAAAACGAATTTAAGTCTCATTTTTAATTAAGATAAAGTTAAATTCTGGTTGTCTCCCCAAAGTTAAAGAAATTATTAGAGGTCGGGCACGGTGGCTCACACCTGTAATCCCAGCACTTTGGCAGGCTGAGGAGGGCGGACCACCTGAGGTCAGGAGTTTGAGAACAGCCTAACCAACGTGGAGAAACCCCGTCTCTACTAAAAACACAAAATTAGCTGGGCATGGTGCCACATGCCTGTAATTCCAGCTACTCAGGAGGTTGAGGCAGGAGAACCGCTTGAACCCAGGAGGCGGAGGTTGTGGTGAGCTGAGATTGCGCCATTCCACTCCAGCCTGGGCAACAAGAGTGAAACTCCATCTCAAAAAAAAAAAAGAAAAAAAGAAAAAAAGAAATTTTTAGAAATCATTTTATCCAAAATATATCTGTATTCATATGTTTATTGCAGCACTATTCACAATAGCAAATATGTGGAATCAATGTAAGTGTCCATCAACAGATGATTGAATGAAGAAAATGTGGCATATATACACAATGGAATACTGTTCAGCCACAAATAAGAATGAAATCATGTCTTTTGCAGCAACACAGATAGAACTGGAGGTCATTATCATAGGCAAAACAAGCCAGACACAGAAAGTCAAATATCACTTTTCTTACTTATAAGTGGGAGATAACTATTGTGTACATATGGACATTGTGTGTGGAATAACAGACAATGGGGACTTGGAAGAGTGATAGGTCGGATAGGGTGGTTGCTGAGAAATTACTTAACGTATACATATATGGGTGATGGATACCTTAAAAACCCTGACTTTATCACTATACAATCGATAAATGTAATAAAATTGCCTTTGTACCCCACATTTATAGAAAACCCATCAGATTCATTGTTAAATGTCTCTCAGGCATAAAAACTTTTTCAAATCTTCAAAGACTGGATGAGCTGTGAATTTCTTTTTTATGTAATCCATGTGATTATACTTTCATTGAGAAGCAAATATACTGCTTATTATTTTAAGAGTATACAATTTTTACAGAAGAATCACCTGAGGTCAGGAGTTCGAGACCAGCCTGGCCAACATGGTGAAACCCTGTCTCTACTAAAAATACAAAAATTAACCAGCCGTGATGGTAGGTGCCTATAATTCCAGCTACTCGGAAGGCTGAGGCAGAATCACTTGAACACGGGAGGCAGAGATCATGCCATTGCCCTCCAGCCTAGGCGACAAGAGCAAAACTCAGTCTCAAAAAAAAAAAGTATTAATTCAATGTATTTATCAGGTATCTAATGAACGCTTCCCGTGTGCCAGGCAAGTCCAGTAATAGGAACTGAGAATGCAGTGGTGAATATGAAAAGTGGCCCTGTAGGCTGGTGGGGGACAAAAGACAATTAAAAAACTAACTCCAATAAAGTACAATAAATGGGTAGGGAAGTACCAAATGATAACTAATGTGGTGCAGAGTATACATCCCGGGGGCAGTGCCGAATCAGCAGTGGAGTTCCTAGGGAGGTTAGAAAAGGCACCTTGGATGAGGTGATGCCTGAGGTGAAATCTAACAGATAAGTAGAAATTAGCCAAATGGATGGTTGGGGTGGGAGTGTGGTTGGAAACAGGCAATCTTTTTCCAATTTGAAGTAGCAGCAAGTGTGAGAGTGAGTGAAGAGACCACTGAAGGCGAGACAGGCAGTGAAAGCAGACAAAGTTCTAAAGTTGGAGTCAGGAGACTTGAGTTCTAGTTTTCGCCCTGCCTCTTGTGAGATATGTGTGAGAAATTGGGAAAGTCATTTTCAGTACAAAGTCTCTCTTGATGAAATGTATTTTCTGATTTACTCAGTTACTACTCGCCCCTCACTTGTGAACTGCAATCACAGCACAGTCAGCACTCGTTTCTGATGGATCACATGTCCTAGCATTCTGGTGTTTCGCAGTCAGAATTTAAGTTAAAAATCAGCTGGGCGTGGTGGCTCACGCCTGTAATCCCAGCACTTTGGGAGGCCGAGGCAGGTGGATCACCTGAGGTTGGAAGACCAGCCTGACCAACATGGAGAAACCCTGTCTCTTCTAAAAATACAAAATTAGCTGGGCATGGTGGTGCATGCCTGTAATCCCAGCTACTCAAGAGGCTGAGGCAGGAGGACCTCTTGAACCTGGGAGGCAGAGGTTGCGGTGACCCGAGATCCTGCCATTGCACTCCAGCCTGGGCAACAAGAGTGAAACACCGTCTCAGAAAAAAAAAAAAAAGTTGAAAACCACTGTTTACCACATTAAGTGGTATCCAAGGGCTCTAAAACCTAAAGACATTTTTTTGTCAAGTGGTTGTACTGTGTTTTGTTTTTCGGGTTTTTTTTGGGGGGAGGGGTGTTAAATAAGCATGTCTTCATTCTTTAATCCCAAACATTTACTTATGACAAATGTAACAAATGACAGAAACTTAAAAAACACCAGATAAGCCGGGTTGGTGGCTCAAGCCTATAATCCCAGCACTTTGGGAGGCTGAGGCGGGCGGATCACGAGGTCAAGAGGTCGAGACCATCCTGGCCAGTGTGGTGAAACCCCGTCTCTATTTAAAAAAAAAAACAAACAAAAAAACACCAGATACTTCTTAAATGATTTTCCTTGGTTCAAAATTTATCCCTTCTTGTTTTCTCTTGCTTTTCAGGTAATTGACTCTTCTTTTTTTAGTTTGAACTATGCAGTGCAAGATTCCTCTGTAGTCTTTCCAAGTAGAGTGTTATAAAAAAAACAAACAAACCTTTATTTATATTATGACAGCTGAGGTGTCAGAGCCCTGGCATCAGAAAATGGTTGGCTCACGGGTCATAGGTAGTAAGAATTTACAGAAGACAGTATAGGTTTGAAATATAGTTTTATTAGAAAGAAAAGACACTACAGAAGAGTGCAGCGGGGTGCCTCAGCAAGAGAGGACTGAATGGATTGTAGGCCATGATAAATGATAACACTTTTAGACATTTTGGTGCCTTAATGTCAGCAAGGGTTGCACAATGAGTTTTGACATGCATGCATCGGAGATGTATAGACATTCTAGTTACTTACAAATTTTTGGGAAAGATGCCTGGAACCAGATGCCAGGTTTAGATAATAGGGGAGTCTAATTACCTCTAAATTCCTCACGTAAGTAGTTTTGCCTCTGGATGGCCTGCCTGATGGTTACCAGGTGATCTCTGCCCTCCTTATGCTACAAGCACTTGTACTTGAAAGTGTCATTTGGCCTCCTGACATGCTGTGCCTGGGAATTAGTTGAGAACAGTAGTTGGGCCAATCTAATGAATCATAAAACCTGTTAATTAGTGCTGGAAAATTCCGCCCCCCCCACCCCGCCACCTCCCGTTGTGCCCTAACTCCTATGTAATGTCTTGATAAATTCTGACCTTACTGTTTTGGAGTCTAAGAGAAAAAAACCTAATGTCCCTGTTATCCCTTGATGCAAAAATGGTCATTGAAAAAAGTAAGGTGTTCCAATATTTGAAACCTTCTTCTGGCTGGGTGCGGAGCCTCACTGCTGTAATCCTAGTGCTTTGGGAGGTGGGGAGGGAGGATTTCTTGATCCTAGGAGTTTGAGAACAGCCTGGGCAATATGGTGAGACTCCCATCTCTACAGAAAAAAAAAAAAAAAGATTTAATTAGCTAGGTGTGGTGGCATGTACCTGTGGTACCAGTTATACAAACAAAAACAAACAAACAAAAAACAAAAACAAACACTTCTTTTATTGGGTATTTTATCACACTGAAAGATTTAAATGCAGGTTATATATTTGACAAAATACATAGTTCTCAAAATCAGTCTTACCTCCTAATATTCTTTGAAGTTTTATTCCCTGAATTTGTTCTAATTTTCAAAATAAAAATCCAAATTAACACCTCTCTTAAAAACAACTTTTTCTTTAATGGCTTAACTTCATTCAGCTTTGCCTGGTAAACAAGGGGGAAAATCAAAGAATGAATCGTCTTCTAGGGGTGACAGTTGGTGTTTTAATACCTGCCTTTACACCTAAGAGGCAGAGATCAGAGGTGGTTGCATCTCTGTTGCTCATTTAGTGGACCAGATTTCATACATAATCCTCTCTTGCTTTTGTCTTTCACTTTTTCTAAGAGATAAGCTAGCAAATCTTCTCCATTGTAAGAGAGACAAAATTGAAAATTTGGTCACTACTTTACTACCTGAGAAAAACAACATGCTATGCTTCTTGGAGGAGTAATATAAAATGCATTTTTCTAGAATTATAAAAGGGTTATTATTTGTCCAGTATTTAAAGAGGAACTAAGGGGTCTGTCTCTCAGCTATGTAGCATCTATTCTTAGCACTTTTAGATGCCAATCTAGTCCCCTTTGGAATTTATCGTTGACTCAGTTGGAGTATTTTTTTCTTTTAGTGGAAATAAGTAAATGCATGTATTTTTATTTAAAAATATATATTTCTTTTACTTTGCTCTATGGTATCACAGCAGAAAAGTTCAAGTGCAACCAAAAAGCTTTTGAAATGTCTAAATGAGGGAACATTAAACTACCTCTTCTGGGATTTAGCAAATGGAATCTGGTAGTAGAAATCAAAATAATGACCCTAAAATCCTGTGATTTATTTCTTTAAGCATGCTTTTATATCCATTATATCATTTGATCTACAGCCTTATTAGCACAGCATGAAAAGGTAGAATTTTCCAAAAGCATATCTGTTCCCATCTGTTGTCTCAGCTACCTGGCTCAATTACCGTTTGTACTGAGACTTTTTGCTCATGTTTACATTTTATTTTCAATTATGTGTGAGAATCACTCTCTTGTATCATACAAACTTTAATCTCATTTTTTCCCTTTATTCTTTCAGTAGAATCTTAAGTATTGACATTCCTCAAGATTCAGTTCTTGATCCTCTTTCCTTTTATTATTATTAACCATGCAGGCTCTTCCTTGGAGATCTTACTTGCAGGGTCTCCCTCAACTGTCACTTTCACAAATGACTTCTAATTGAATGTCTCCAGTACTGACCTCGCTCCTCAGAACTCATTTCTAGATGAATTTTTAGATTCACATTTCGAAATTTCTCATAGAAAGCCATAATTTAGTGTCTTTCAACTACAGGACATTAAAAGACTAAGGTCAGGTTTAGAGGCAGACAAATTTGTGTGTATGAGTCAATGTTTGCATCTACTGCAAAGATAAACCAGAGATTAATTTTAGATTTTTGTTGCTTTATATGAGTCAACCTTTTCTATACATTAAACTTGGTCCTCAGTTTTTAGATCACATGAGTATAGAAAACCAACATAGTATCATGAAGCTGATAAAAAGTGCTTTACGTTTTTCAATCATCCAAACATTTCATAATGTATTATCTTGAATTTCAATAGCACACTTCTATAAATGTTCAACAACTTATAGAAGATACGCATTTCTAAAATTCAAATCAGCTTCTTTAATCGATTTGCAATTATGCTTTAAAATCATTCTTGAATGAGTTGGCAGACCAAAATGAATCCCACATAGTTTCCTAAAGGCTTGTGACAGTGGCTTAGGTTGGACTTTCAATATAAGGGAATATTTACCAAATAAAAGGCCATTGATTTTTGTATTAGACAAAGGCATCTGGAAATTTCTAGATGGACTTAGGGATTCTGGTCATTCTAAGGAGAATCTAGAGGTAAGCCCCATCTGCCTCATGGGTAGATTCCACGTTATCATTTCCCTTCCTACAAACTTACAAGATTCCAGGAGAATCTGTCAATGGCTCTGAAGCCAGGCTCAGGAGGGCACTGGTATTCAGCGAATGGGACACTTTGCTTCATTCCTTCAATATAAGCTCCCTTGAAAGCTTTGTGCAGTGGCGGGAAAAGGGGCTATCATCCCCTTAAATGAATAGCCGACTTAGTGAGTATAAAATATAAGATCTATTTTGCTTGTTATTCATTAATTGGGAAGCAAAA
This sequence comes from Cacajao melanocephalus, assembly GCA_963573385.1. Classification (NCBI taxonomy): domain Eukaryota; kingdom Metazoa; phylum Chordata; class Mammalia; order Primates; family Pitheciidae; genus Cacajao; species Cacajao melanocephalus. The sequence continues at coordinate 27,488 of CAUYLG010069741.1, forward strand.
TAGGTAAAATCACGTAATGGTGGAGGTTAGGCGTGCCCCGTGGGGGCCCGGGCCGGAAAAGCGCGGCAAGGGGCGTGGTCCCGAGAAGGCGGAGACAAGATGGCTGCCCAGAGTGCTTGGAGGACCTAAGAGGCGGTGGCCGGGGCCACGCCCCGGGCAGGAGGGCCGCTCTGTGCGCGCCTGCTCTATGATGCTTGCGCGCGTCCCCCGCGCGCCGCGCTGCGGGCGGGGCGGGTCTCCGGGATTCCAAGGGCTCGGTTACGGAAGAAGCGCAGCGCCGGCTGGGGAGGGGGCTGGATGCGCGCGCACCCGGGGGGAGGCCGCTGCTGCCCGGAGCAGGAGGAGGGGGAGAGCGCGGCGGGCGGCAGCGGCGCTGGCGGCGACTCCGCCATAGAGCAGGGGGGCCAGGGCAGCGCGCTCGCCCCGTCCCCGGTGAGCGGCGTGCGCAGGGAAGGCGCTCGGGGCGGCGGCCGTGGCCGGGGGCGGTGGAAACAGGCGGGCCGGGGCGGCGGCGTCTGTGGCCGTGGCCGGGGCCGGGGCCGTGGCCGGGGACGGGGCCGGGGCCGGGGCCGGGGCCGCGGCCGTCCCCCGAGTGGCGGCAGCGGCCTTGGCGGCGACGGCGGCGGCTGCGGCGTCGGCGGCAGCAGCGGTGGCGGCGGCGCCCCCCGGCGGGAGCCGGTCCCTTTCCCGTCGGGGAGCGCGGGGCCGGGGCCCAGGGGACCCCGGGCCACGGAGAGCGGGAAGAGGATGGACTGCCCGGCCCTCCCCCCCGGATGGAAGAAGGAGGAAGTGATCCGAAAATCTGGGCTCAGTGCTGGCAAGAGCGATGTCTACTACTTCAGGTACCTTCCTGGGGGCGGGAAGGGGGTGACGGGGTCAGGCCGGGGTCAAGGGTCAAGAGCGGGCCTGGGTAGGGGATGCAGGATAAGAGCTGGGGCCCTAGGGGCATGATGTGGCAAAGACAGGCTGGCGTGGTGGTGGAAGGTAGCTGAACCCTTGAGTGAGAGTTGACCCCAGTGCTGTGGGAGGTAGTGTCAAAGGTGGAGGCTCGCAGGAGGGCATCTTACGTGGAAGGCATCGGGGAAGATGGTTTGCGAAGAAAGGGTTAACCTGGCAGGGATGGTTAATCCACTGAAGGGTTAAAAGGAGGTGTAATTCATCGAAACTATAAAACCCAGTCACTGTTGGCTCCTGTCCCAGCCTGTCCCAGATTCATCATCACAAGTGTTTAATCATGCACATGTGGAAGAATTAGCAATCTACGGTAACAAGGTTTCATTTACTTCATCCAAGAAAGTATTGTATAAAGCAGCTATTTGGAATGCCTGATGTTTTTGGAACTTCCTTGGTGTTGCATAGTATACTCTTTTGAAACTGACACACTGTACTAAGTTTTTAGACTCCTAGACCAAAATTTGCTCCCCAGGAAACATTTGTCAATGTCTGGAGACATTTTCGGTTCTTACACCTGGGGAGGGTGTGATACTGGCATCTAGTGGATAGAGGCCAGAGATGCTGCCACATGTTCGGTAATACAAAGGAAAGCTCCCACAACAAAGACTGATCTGACCCAAAATGTCACCTGTGCTGAGGATAAGACATCCTAGTGTAAATGATTCAAGGTTTTTCACCTTATTCTTGCAATCCTGTGGTCATGCTGTTAATGTCTCCCCCCTACCCCCCAGCCCCCAGACGGAGTCTTGCACTGTCGGCAGGGTTGGAGTGCAATGGCGCGATCTCTACTCACTGTAACCTCTGGCTCCCAGGTTCAAGCGATTCTCCTGCCTCAGCCTCCTGAGTAGCTGTGATTACAGGTGTCTGCCACCATTCCTGGCTAATTTTTTGTACTTTTAGTGGAGATGGGGTTTCACTATGTTGGCCAGACTGGTCTTGAACTCCTGAACTCGTGATCCGCCTGCTTTGGCCTCCCAAAGTGCTGGGATTACAGGCGTGAGCCACCTCACCTGGCTCCCAGTTGGGACTTACAGAATTTTTTTTTCTTTGAAATGGAGTGTCACTCTGTCACCCAGGCTGGAGTGCAATGGCATGGTCTCGGCTCACTGCAACCTCCCCCTCCCGGATTCAAGTGATTCTTCTGCCTCAGCCTCCCGAGTAGCTGGGACTACAGGTGCATGCCACCACACCTAGCTAATTTTTGTATTTTTAGTAGAGGCGGAGTTTCACTATTTTGGCCAGGCTGGTCTTGAACTCTTGACCTCGTGATCCTTCCGCCTCAGCCTCCCAAAGTGCTGGGATTACAGGTGTGAACCACTGTGCCCGGCCTTCATGTCTTTAGTTTGTGTGACCCAGTAAGCTCAAGAAAGTGCCTATGGCTATCGATACCCGTGGACTTACAAACAAATTTACTAAATTTTGTAATAAGCCATCCCATTGATAGAAGACAATATAAACTTGTATTCAGTGGTTAGGAAATACGTGTTTGTGGACTGATTGAAGCATTTTTCAGGGAATGTTTATGGGTATTGGAGACAATTGTCAGTCATTTAGCCATTGTAATAATGTTACGAAGGATTTCCTGTCCTCTTCAAGTAGTTCTGGGAAAATGCGTCTGTACACATACAATGCTTATGAACTAAGAATACTTTTAACTAGATCGAAAAAGTTAAATATACCTACACATATATACATATGCACACACAAGAATGTGATCACTGCTGCTGCAGCACGTAAATATGAACACATTCCAGGTGGTTGCCATATATGGATGAGTAGTTTTAGTAAATTCACCTCAACTAAAAAAAGAGAACTGATGTTTCATTTTAACTTAGTTTTCTACTTGATCTAAGACCCTCATCTTGAAACCTCATATGATAAAATGGAAAACTTATTTTAAATATAATAGTGATAATCGGCTGTGGTCCCAGCCACTCAGGAGGCTGGAGCGAGAGAAAAGAGTCCAGGAGTTCCAGGCTGCAGTGATCTTGGTGATAGAGTGAAACCCCATCTCTTTAAAGAAAAAAAAGAAAAAGTGTGATAATCTTGTTTTGTATTTCCTCATCAAATATTTGATTTAATGACAAGAAAATTATTGTGAGCACTTTCACAGGTCCTCCCTCAGGCTGTGGGGCCAGGATTTGGTAGCTGGTGCTGAGAGAAAACCTTTGATGGCATCCTTGTCCTGGGACTGTGCCAGTGGCAGCTGTCACCCAATGGGACAATTTCTCCTGATAAAATATTAAAAAAAAAAAAAGTTACTGTGGTTAAAAAAGATTAGTCCGCTCAAGTTCATTAGTTTCATTTACTGCTGTTCACAATTGTTCATTTTCTAGTATCTTTAATTAACAGCATTTTGTTTTCTTTCTAAGCAGGCAGTCTGCGTAACTTTCTTTGAACTATGTGCTGATGTCTTGTAGACAATTATATTTGACAGGACTGTTGTGTGTCTGTGATTGAACTCCATGAGGAATAGATGACTAGTCTGTTCTCAGTAGAGCACCGTAACCTTTGAATTTTACTCTCTGTGGCAGTTCTCCTGGGATATGGTTTGTTTGGTTTTGGGATGATGTATTTTTCAAGCTAACTTTGGCTATTGCAAAACTTTTTGTTTGTTTGTTTTCCTTGTCATAGTTGGAAAAGTTATTTCAAGAAGTCAGATTGTTGCAGTGCTCATTTGGATTTGTGGCCACTTAACATTTTCTTGAATGTGTTGTGAATTTTTTGATGTTACATTTTTAAAATACAAACTTACTAAGTATTTTATGTTAGAAAAAGTGATATGATCAATTTAAAACAAACTTTCTAAACAAATTCATCTTAAAGCAGTCGCAAGCCACTATAGGTAGTTACTCCCTAAAATGAAAGTCTTTTTCTGGGACATTGAAGCGTGATTTGCCTTTTACTTGTTCATGTAAAATGGAAAGGACACATTGAACAGATTTGTGCCACACCTGTTTAGTTCAGGGCCAAAAGGAGCATTGTCTGCTGTTTATTAACTGTCTACAAAGACTTAGTTACTTTACGGGATTGTTAATACCCAGTCTTGGTTTTCTTCTGAAAGGTTACATTCTGAAGCAGTAACATATACTTAGCATAATATGATAATTGTGATACAATAGTTACTTTGACTTGTGACTGTAGCTTTCTGTGATAAATGATAGGCAGTCACTTATTGTAAAGGAAGACAAATTATTTTTCAGCCTACAGCGACACTGCTTTACGTATTAGGCTTTACGTATTAGTGTCCCCATATACACTCCACCCTTTAAAAATTCCATTAGTTCACAGAACACCCACTATCTGCTAGTAGGTGGGTTGAGTTAATTCTCCCGTTGGTAAAGTGAACACCTGCACCCAGCTGTTCACACAGATTCTAATAATGCTAACCCCTGAATTAGCCTGCCCCTGGGGAGATTAATTTAAACAAATCTGTGCCTGTTAATATAGGGTGTGGCAGACACTTACTAATTGGACTGAAATTAAGCTCATCGGGAAAGCCTCAAATTTTGGTAGTTTTTTGGCTGCTTTTTTGAAACTGCCAAGTTTTAATAGGAAGAAGGCGTGCCAGTAGTTGCCAGTTAAGCAATATAATTATGCCTTCTGTCAGGATTACTGATAGTGTTGTGGCAGTTCATATGTTATCATCCAGTGTGTTTGTTTAAAAGGGTGTGGTTTGATTGTATCCATTGGTATATTTTCTGAAAAAGTTTGTTCCATCATTTGAACCCATTATTTGAACAATAATTTTCTAACTTGTCTGTTTGACTCCTGTCATTTCTAGTTTCTTGCATAACATTTGCTGATTGATATTTTTGAAATATTTTCTTCTTCACAGGGTCTTCTTTTAGTATCCGTCTCTTGCCCTTTTAAAAAAATCAAGTCTAAACTTGTTCAATTCTAGAGTCTTTTCTTTCCTTTTTCCTCTCTAAAAAAATTCTTCTTTATTTTTATGTATATTTAGATAGACAGTGTCTCACTATGTTGCACAGGCTGGTCTTGAACTCCTGGGCTTAAGCAATCTTCCCATCTCAACCTCCCAAAGTGTTGGGATTACAGGCATGAGCCACCATGCCTGCTAGAGGTCTAGATTCTTGGTTATAACTAGGGTTAAAGAACTTGGTAATGGTAAACTATTATAGCTGCTGCCATAAAGTATCATTTGATTGGATATTGGAAACATGTTTTTGACTCTTTTTTTAAATCAAAATTATTATGTATTTGCACCTGATGTTACCACACGTCTGAAAAAAGAAAAAGGTATAGTGGGACCAGAGAATTAAAATAATCAAAGGGAGAGATGCATGATGAGAAACTAAAAAGATTTTACTGGCTGAGCGTGGTGGGTCATGCCAGGAATCCCAGGGCTTTGGAAGGCTCAGGCAGGTGGATTGCCTGAATCTAGGAGTTTAAGACCAGCCTGGGCAACATGGGGAAACCCCATCTTTACAAAAAAATTACCTGGGCATGGTGACACACGCCTGTAATCCCAGCTATTCCAGGAGGCTGAGATGGGAAGACAACCTGAGCCCAGGGAGATTGAGGGTTTACCAATTGGTATTACAACTAACACTTTGTAAAACAAGCCTTAAAATGACTTCTTAGTTTTTGCTTTATTTCTGTTATCTGTGGTGGTGTGGTGGGATAAAATTGGTTGAGATATTTTACTAATAAGGCTACACATTTTCTAGTTTCTAATTTTCATCTATGTGAAGGTACTGCAGAAAGCCTTTTTTCTGGGATTTTGAATATTAGCGATACAGTGAAAATGGTAAATAGGAGGCTCATAGTGCACAGACACAAATGAGAAATCAGCATTTGAATTTCATTGACTGTAACATAGGATATAGTAGTGTAGGGTCTTCTGTGCCTTAATTTTATGTGTATTTGTGTTACAGCTCTCAAAATTTTGGCAGCTGTCAGCATTATATTGCTAAATGCTTTACATGAATTATCATATTGGATTCTTATAACCGTATGAGACATAGATACAATTATCTCCATTTTACAGATGGGGAGTTGGCAAAGGGAAATAGCATGCTTGGGGTTGTACAGCTAGTAAGTGCAAAGTTACAATCCTGAAGCAGGTGGTTTAACTGCAGAACTCCTAACCACCGTGCTCTGTTGCATGACATAGAGATCCCTACTTGTATTCTCAAATATTGCAACACCTCGTGTCTAATCTACTTTATTGGGCTTAGTGTGCCATTAAAATAATGTGATTATTTACTATTGCATTTGTATCCTGAAGGTGTCAAAGGGCAAATTTTAAATCCTGTCTGGCAGTGAAGCTATTGTACCAAAGAATGACCTTCCAGCTTTATATAATGCTGGAGGGGAAGAAAAATATAATAAATCCACATAATTAAAGCAGTATTGTTCTGAGTAATAAAAGTGATCACTTTGTTAAAAAAAATATTCTCTATTTGATAAATGTTCAACCTAGGATTAACCCTATTATTTCTCAGATATTGAGGTTTGAAATACAGTTGAATAATACCCTAAAGATCAGTTTAAAAAATCTATAGTTGGAGAAAGGAAAGAAATCCAATATTTCTTAAGAGCTTCAAGCATAATTGAAAGTTTGGCTTTCTTTTAGTCTTTTCTCTTGATATTGCGTGATTGATGCCTGTATCCAGAAATGGAAGACATAGGTGTGGTGGAGATTGTGCTGTGATACGTCTTCCTTAGCTGTACCATCACATCTTTTTGTGAGATGCTAGAGGAATTTTTGTTAGGGTGCAGCATTGCCGTCTGTCCTACATCTGATTTTTAGAAGCTGACATGCAAAGTCTCACCTGCCACAACACCCACAATTACCTATATTAAAGGAAATACATAGCTCAAAGGAACTGATGCATATACATTCTAAAAATAATCTCCAACAGAAATTGGTAGATTTTTTCACATTGCTTTTAAAATTTTAATGAGACAGTCTTTTTTCATAATTTAGTTTTAATGGAATTTTAAAGGAGGTGATGCTTTTATGATTTTGTTTTTTTAGATTCTATAATGGGGCTCTTAGAAATTCATAACTTTTATTCATGTTTAAAATCTTCTCATGACTTGCATGATGAATTAGAAATAAATCATTAACTCTTCATGGATTTAGTGTTTGGCTTGGAATGTTAATGCCTCTAACAGCTATTATGTATTGATCTTTTATTGTTCTTTGCCATTTCCAGTAAGAAATGATTAGGAAGATTTTGTAAAATGATGTTTTACTTAATTTTATCAGAACTAAAGACTAAAACTTCCCAGGGAAGGAGAATACAAATATGGAATACAATGAAGTTTGAATAATATCTGCAGATTTCATGATTTCATCCTGTCTTCTTTCTCAGTATGATACAAATTCAAACTCATTTGTTTGGGATCTTGATGTATATAAGCTGTATGTGAATATAAGTTATAAAATTTAAAATTAGATTTTAAAATTGAACACTTAGCATTTTTCAGGAATAAGCGAGTGTTTTACAGATGTGAGGAAGAAGAACTTATCCCTTTTTATTTTATTTTATTTTAGAGACGGAGTTTTGCTCTTGTTGCCCAGGTTGGAGTGCAGTGGCATGTTTTTGGCTCACTGCAACCTCTGCCTCCCGGGTTCAAGTGATTCTCCTGCCTCAGTCTCTCCAGTAGCTGGGATTACAGGCATGTGCCACCATGCCTGGCTAATTTTGTTTTTTTAGTAGAGATGAGATTTCACCATGCTGGCCAGGCTGGTCTCAAACTCCTGACCTCAGGTGATCCGCCTGCCTTGCCCTACCAAAATGCTGAGCATTATAGGTGTGAGCCACCACACCTGGCCCATCATCCCCTTTTCAAGATTTTTTTTTTTTTTGAATGATGTATCTTGGTATTCTTTTCTTTTGTTATTTTTACACTGGAAGAATGCATAGATAAGCAAGGATGAATGCCCTTAAAATTCTTTTTAATAGGCATTCATCACCTTTAAAAAGCCTTTCCTAGAGTCCTCTAGCAAAATGGAAAACTCCTATGGCATTTGAGTATAATTCTGTTAACTCTTACCACATTTACTTTAAGAAATAGTTGGTAAGTCTTTGTTGCCCATGAGATTCTGAACCTCCTCAAGGTCAGGAGCTGCGTCTGATTCATTTTTGAATCTTCAGTATCCAGCACAGTCCCTGGTATAATATGGAACATTTTAAATAAATCCTTGCTAAATGAAGCAAATAGTAAATTTCTCTATTAGTCCAAAAACTTGTGGTTAATGCTGGCTGTAGCTATAGGCCAGACTGCCCTTATAGGAGCTGTTTTGTGTCCCCTGCAATTACCAGCATCTTGCCTTGCACTAAATCAGGTATACAAATATTGAATAGCTGAGTAAATGTAATTTTTTCATCAAACTTGTATGTGTGTAGTGTTGATGTTTGTATATTACTTATAGGCTTTTAGATCTACAATGATTTATAGGACTTTGATTTCATTAATATTAAATTATTTTATATTTGCCTAAAAAACATCTATCTTCAGAAATTGCTTTTGTATCATCTTGGGAGGGTATCTTTCTACCTAATTTAAACTAATTTATTTTTTTATTTTGCTACCAATGTGAAGTGTTTGTTATAGTATCTTGAAACTAGAGTGGTCTGTATTAAAAAAGAAGAGAAAAATGAAGTAAAAGTAGACGTATAAAAGATATGTTGCAACTTTTTAGCACCAGATTTCGTGAGTCATAAACTTACCCTGTCAAGTTACCATGACAGTTTCTAAGTGCCTTCTCTACCCTCGCAGATTTATTTGAAGACCAGTAAGGTTGTGCACAGAACATACTTTGGTTGTCCTGGTTTAGAATAAAGAATGAGGACTTCTCAGTCGAAAGATTGGGGCTTGTATCTTGCTTTACTGTGTTAATCTTGGACGGATAAGTTTTTGTAAGCCTTTGTTTCCTCAACTATAAATCTAGTGTAAGAATTCTACCTCGTGGAATTGCTTTGGAATTAAATGTGTTTACCGTGTGTGGTTAGTACATCAGTAAAATGTTAGCTCCTTTCTTTTCATTTAATTAATTAGCCAACAGAAATAGAAACACGTGTTTGGTAATTATGTGAAGGTTTACTGTATTTTGTCTATTTTAAAATGTGATTAGGGCAGACCTTAGGTTATAAAGATTTCTCAAAGTTTTAAAACCATATTATATATAGGTCAGATATAGTGGCACATACCTGTAATCACAGCACTTTGGGAGGTCGAAGCAGGATGAGGATTGCTTGAGGCAGGAATTTGAGACCAGCCTGGCTAACATAGTGAGACTCTTGTCTCTACAAAAAATTTTTAAAAATTTGCTGGGCATGTTGGCCTGAGCCTGTACTCCTAACTGCTCTGGAGGCTGAGGTGGCAGGATTCCTTCAGCCAATCCAGCCTGGGTGACACAGTGAGACCGTATCTCTAAACACACACACGCACACATGCGCACACACACACACGCACACACACTCATGCGCACACACACACACATGCACGCACACGCACACACACACACACACACACTCTATGTATGGGTTATAAAAGTAACCCATGCTCAGTCAGAAAGTTGGGAAAATATAGACAAGTATAGTGAAGTAATGACAGTCATTACTATGGTCTCAAAAGAGAACTACTGTTTTATCAGGCAGTGTTGGTTGTTTAAAAAAGAAAAAAAGAAGAACCACTGTTAATTTTGACATAGTAGCTTCCAGTCTGGTTTTGGGGCATGTTTGTCTAAGTATATATTAACGTGTGTTTGTATATGTATGTATAAGATATATATGTGCGGATATATATGTGTATACATACACACACATATACCTACATACACACACTTTTAATTATGGAAAAGTTCAAACATATGCAAAATAGATGGAAAAATATAATGAATCCCTATATAGTCATCATCCAGTTTCAACAGTTACCAGCTCTTGGCCAGTCTTGTTTTATCTATATTCACCCCTCCCCCCTAGTTATATTTTGAAATAATTCCCAAACATACTTAATTTCTGACAGTTTCGTAGCAGCATCCAGTCCCCAATTCAACCAAAGTAACCAGTATTTTTCTTTTTTCCTTTCTCAGAAAGCAAATGCCTTAAGGGTGAGATTAGGTAGAATTCAACATATATTCATTTTTCACATTTTAGTGGCATACCCTGGTTTTTAATTTTTTTTTTTTTAAACAAACTGATACAGAGCTGTGGTCCCCAACCTTTTTGGCACCAGGGTCCAGTTTCGTGGAAGATGGTTTTTCCACGGATTGGGGCAGGGGCAGGAGAGAATGTTTTTGGGATGAAACTGATCCACCTCTGATCATCAGGCATTAGTTAGATTCTCATAAGGAGCACACAACCTAGGTCCCTTGCATGTGCAGTTCACAGTAGGTTCATGCTCCTGTGAGAATCTAAAGCTGCTGCTGATCTGACAGGCGGAAGAGCTTGGGCCATACTGCTCATCTCCTGCTGTGCCACCTGGTTCCTATCGGGCTATAGTTAGTGGCCAGGGCTTGGGGATCCCTGAAGTAGAGATAATATTAGCTACAGTAAAATACATTTTTTTCCTTATTCATAGTTTAAAAATAATTCTCCACCCTCCCCATCCCCACTGCCAAGGATTTTTTTTTTTTTTTTTTTTTTTTTTTTTTTTAACAAGTTTTTGGTGTTGCAAGGGTGATTAAAATTGTTTTTAAAATTGCACAAATTAACAAAAACAACCCCGGCAAAACAAAAACAAACACAAAACCAATATAT
>CAUYLG010069743.1:0-34707 GCA_963573385.1 Cacajao melanocephalus
TGCATTCTAGCCTGGGCAGTAGAACAAGAATCCTGTTCTCTCTCCCTCTTTTTCTTCCTCTTTCTTTCTCTCGTACATTCTTTTTTTTCTTTCTTTCACTCTCACTTTCTTTCCTCTCTTTTCCTTTCTTTCAAAAAAAAATTACATAACCATATTGAAATGAGGATTTTTTAAATACTGGTAGTTATTAGCGAGTATATTACATGTATAAATCTATTAGATATATTTAAACTTTATTTTGAACAATTTTAAACTTAAAAAATTGTGTAAACAGTGAAACTGACTATTGTGTTTTGAATATATACACATATTCACACTACATTTAATTTATATACACAACCTGATATTATGCCCCCATTGCCATAGAAGCATTGAAAATGATGCTGGTTAATAGTGCTGGAAATTATTGCATCTTTTAAATTTTGAATTTATTATTTAAGAAATTAACTTAAAGTTGCATTTTCCACCTTTCTGATAATAGCTTTCCCTAGAAAACTGCCATGTATTATTAATAGCATAAATTTGTTATGAAGGAATTTCCAGCCACCTGTGATCAGTATGAGGCTGATAAATAGCACTGTTTTAATTTTGCAAATAAAATGTATATAACAAAGGCACGAGTTGTATTTCCTTTATTCTCCCTTTATCAAATCCATATGTATCATGACTACATGCATGTGTCAATGGCTATAGTTAAATATTCACTGATTGTTCCTGCTAAAATTAAGCCCAATGTTAATAAATATTTTAATTAAAATAAAAACTCATGGCATACCATTATATGCTTTAGGATTATATTGACGAAATCACTCAAGGTCCAAAAATCACCAAGGATTATGATGCTCAAGATTAATATGACACACGTATACATTTATCAAAGCAAATTCCATAATTATACTTTTTTTAAAAATTTGTTTTTGAGGCAGTGTCTCTCTCTGTTGCCTAGGCTGGAGTGCAGTGGTGCCATCTCAGCTCACTGCAGCCTCTGCATCCCAGATTCAAGCAACTCTCCTAACTCAGCCTCTCAAGTAGCTGGGACTACAGGCATGCAACCACCAGCTAATTTTTGTATTTTTTTTAGAGATGAGGTTTTTGCCACGTTGGCCAGACTGGTCTTGAGCTCCTGGCCTCAAGCTATCTGCCTGCCTCAGACTCCCAAAGTGCTGGTATTACATGTGTGAGCCACCATGCCTAGCCAATTATCAATTTTAGTATGTTCTTCCTAAGATTGTATAGTGAATGAAGAATTTCTAGACGCTAATACTAATAAAACAACCTGTGTCAAAAATTCTGCATGACCACCTTTACAGACAAAGGAAGGATGTTGGTTATTTCAGACAGAAACAGTATTTTTTATGTTAAAAAATATATTCTATGCTTGTTAATATTTTGCATTCATGTGTCGTAACCTTTGCTTTGAAACTAATGCGACTACTTCATTAGATAGTTTCTATTAACAGAGTAGTTAATAAATTTCAAACATAAAACACAATTATTTCAATCAAAGTTTAGAGAGTTTTTTTGTTTTGTTTTGTTCTGTTTTTTGATGAGGCATATCTGAAAATACCTGGCAACTCTATAGGAAATCTAAGTGCAGATGCCTCTCTGGGCACGACAGCATGGCCAATAGCCTATCTATATAGCAAAAACTTTGCAAAGGTACATGTAATTTGCATTTAATCTCTGTAGAACCTGATGTAAAACCTTAACCATAGCAGATTAGCAGACAGTAGCTGCCCAGAAATCCAGGGCCTTGGAATTGAGTCACCAGTGAATATACAGCCAGGATAAGAACCTGAGGGATGCCCAACTGAGCATCTGAATGCCATGTGGTGGCCTAATTTTTTCAGGACTATTATCCTGGTTTTCATCCAGTCTGAGGTAAGAGCTGGCATCTAAGAACTTCCAAGACTGTTATTTGACCATTTTGATCTGTAGCAAAAAAAAAAATAATTTGAGGCATTCTAAAATCTTTGCTATTAGTTGAAGTATCTCTTAACAGCATTATTACCTACCACTAGTCTGGTTATACACTATACAACTCTAGGAGGTGCCATTTAAAGAGTAACTTGTGTGGATGGTGTTCTTAGAATTGTGTATTGCACAACTTATATGGCTATACATTATGACTCTCACTACTGTCTTAAAAGCATGATTATTCTTGAAATAACAGAGCCACCCCTTGAAATATTTTATATATGATGATATTAGAATGCTCTTTCTACTCTCTTTATGTTTTTTAACTGACAACAATTAATTACTTTGTAATTACTAAGTATTTCTTGCTGTTTATAATGATTTTAAGTAATACAAAGTATCACAAGTAAAAGGTTAGTTTTTTATTCTTGTACTTCAAGTTCATGCTCCTGAGGTAATGATTATAAATGATTCAAGCTATTTGATATGCATCAGCTCAGATCCTGTAATTTGTTATTACACATGCTTATTGTATATTTCAACCAAAATTAGGTCATACTGAAGCTTCCAATTTGACATTTGCTCTTGTTTTTTCTCCAGAATAAAGTATGTTCTGGGCATCTTCCCAAGTTATTATAGTATATTGATCTGCTTTACTTCTTTATTGTGTAAAAAATTGCTGCCATCTGTTAATATAACAAGTAGAAAGGAGGTGGGAGAAAAATGAACCTGGAAACAGGTAGTGGGAGTGTGAATCTGTGCAAACACGTGAGACTGCCAGGCAGCAATGTTTACTGCAAATGATTCTCTTTTTTGAATTGAGATGTGGTCTTGCTGTATTGCCCAGACTGGAATGGAGGGGGCATTCACAATTGTGATTATGGCACACTACAGCCTTGAACTTCGGGGCTCAACTGATCCTGCCTTAGCCTCCGGAATAGCTGAGACTACTTGCACCCACCTGCAAATGCTCAGAAATTTGAATACTGATGTGCACTACAGGAGAATATCCCTAAATGTTTACCAGTACACAGTTTGAAAATAAGACCCAATGTGTAAGATAATAAGCTACTGTAATTAAAATGCATAAGCCGTATTCACGTATGTTATATTACTAATAAGTAGAAGGAGAGTTCAATGTTGATTGAAAAAAGCAGACTGCCCAATCAATTTTATAAATTTGTAAACATATAGTGAGAAATGCAGTGCTATTGATTGTTCATAGATGTGTGTGTGCACCCATACATACACCCAATGTTCAAACATGACAAATAGCTTAGTGATTTCAAAATTTCAGTTGGTAAAAGACTTTATATTGCTACATAGAAAAAAAGGAATCAAAAAGATTTAAGTAGATGTATAGTACATGCAACATTAGAATGCACATTTGCATAGTTCATACTGCAATTTATATTGATGAAATAATAAGAGTAATCAGAGTCTTAGAAATGCAAACTTGGAATTTGTCTTGCTTAGTTACTATGAACAAAAGAGAGTAGCTTGCTTTTAGAGAAGGAGTGAAATAACAGCTTTTCTTTTATCATCAAATATTTATAGAAAGCTAAATAAAACATACGCCAATGTAAAAACCATATATAGCATCAAGAAATCAAGATTCAGTCTCTTGCCCAATCACATGTTGTTTCTTCTCTGTACATAAAGAAAGTAATTCAACACAGGGTATTTTTGCCAAAAATAACATTTGAAAATAAAGGAAAACATGACTTTTTTTTCAAACAGCAAATGAAATATACCTGAAGCACTCTTCAAAAGTCATTTTTAAATTATTTATTTACTCATCTACTTCTTATTCTTCTTTGCATTTTAAATATGGACCATTTAAGAATGTATAATATCATGGAACATATGCAACAGTGGTTTATATAATTGCACGTACGTTTCCCCATAAAATTCAACCTGTTCTCTCTTGTTCCCTCTCTGGTTGGAAAGAAACAAAAAAGTGCATATTCATTCAACATGGATATTTTATATGTCTATTCTGTCCTAATCAGGGTGTTCAAAAGTCCAGATCCCTTCTTCTTTTTAGCAAGACCTGAGTGTTACTCATTGGAAGGATTAAAGCCCAGAATGATTTCCAGGTAATATTTATGAGCATTTAATTTGAATGTATTTTTTAAAGTCTGTTATAAAGATTACTACCAGTATCTCTTGCTGGACATAGGCTTGTAGCAGGAATTTAGGAGTGCCCTCCTGTGGGAGAGAGTACCTTTGAAGCATTTCAACAATACAAACTGGAAGATCTGTTAAGTGAATGTCCATTTATCCTGTTGGAATTCATATGAACCCAGTTAAAGTTGTCTGGCTATTTTTTTTTCTCAGTGATGCTAGTGTTACTCTCGTCAGGCAATCAGCTACTAAGCATGTCATTAGAGTACATGAAATAGAAAGTGTGTGCTAAACATCAGAAAATAAAATACCACACATATCTGGTCAAGAAGTAGAGTATGAAGGCTGTCTTCCAAAGTATTTGTAATCTACTTCAGCCATGGCATATATCAGATTGAAAAGCAAGTTAAACAGTAAGTGTAATTTTTCATTAGCAATTCTAACACAGCTGTGACATATTTAAAGCCATATTTAGCAGAATGGGAAACAGGTGATACTGTATAGCTGATTAAGGAAAATATATGTGAAAACAGTAACTGACTAGAGAACATATATTAAAATGTGCAACCTGATCGTCTTCTTGCAATAAAAATAAACATCAGTGCACTCTCTGCTTTTTCTGAATCACAGTTCATTGCTCAATTCAGCCTGGCAATTTAAATGCATAGATAAGCAAACTTCCCTTATATTTTATGTGTGCAAACTTTTGAATCGAAGTTTTGATCTGGGTACATTGTGTGAATGGAAAAATAAGTTTTCCTACTAATGTCAGTGAAGTATACACACATACACACACACACACACACACACACACATTGGTTCTTTGCGATGTATTTTTTGAGGGAGTAATCTATTTTAATGACACTCACTATTTATGTATTTACAAAAAAATACATATTATAGCTTAACAAAAAAGTACAACTGCACACTAAAAGTTGAGATACTCACCTGCAGCAGACCCACCCTAATGTTTCATTTCGAGAAAGGACAGTGGGAAAAAGACAGCAGTCTCAGCCCAGAGACGCTCCTGTCTTCCTCCCCAGAGCGCAATGTGGTTTCATCCTGATATTCAACCCCTCATGTCCTTCCTTGTTAGGAAGATGGTTGAACTTGGGAGCTAGAGAGGAGTGGGGTTGTTGAGGAGCAGAGGGAGGTACAAGACATGGTGGAAAAAGTTGAAGAGGGATCCTGAAGAAGGGCAAATGAGAGTGGGTAACTAAGGAATTAAACAGGAGCTAGAAGCTTCTATTTGTAATCCCAGAATCTGGGAATCTGGCAAGAGTAGGGAAGAAAAAGAAAATGCAGAAGGGAGACAGGCGTGGGAGTTGAGGAGAGGAGGAGAGTTCTTTATCTCTTTCTCTCTTTTGTATAGTTCCACTCCTTTATGTTAATCCCAGTCTATGACAGGTCAAGAGAGGTTCTGGTCACAAACTAGTGGTTGTGTACCCATGGGAAAAAGGGAAAAATAATCTAGGAAGTAAACTGCAGAGCCAGCAGAAAAAGCTGGGGTCCTTCTTAGTAAGACAGCTCCTGGCTGAAGGGAGCAACAAAAAGCACATTAGTTTCACCATTGGTGGAGTATAGGTGACAACAAGAGAGATGATGAGGATGCCAAAGACCACCCTCAGAGTGCCAAACTCGCTGTTCTCTTTGAATCAATCTTATTCTTTTCTCCATTCACATACTAAACCATAGGCTGTATATTTCATCACTGAAAATTACCAGCTTATTAAATGCTGCTTAATTCCAATTAATTGAGAGAAAGGAAGATGAAGTATGTGTGCTTGCAATAAGGATTGTTTTTTGTCTACTAATGGATTTGGGGCATCACTGCCTGAAGGAGAACACCACATTCTAAAGATGTAGGAACTCCAACCAATGGCAACTCTGTGGGACAACAGAACTGTCCTCAATCGCTTGCTGATACATCGAAGGTGCCACAAATTCTCTTTTCCTCAACCATTTGTCCTAAAAGGCTCTGGTAAAATCTGTATTTGTGGAATGTTTGGACCTACTTAATCAGCAACACTGGCAGTGGGACCTAGGAATATACATTTTAATATGCTCTGTCTGTAATTCTATACTTGTTCAAGTTTGATAACTACTTTTTTGAGAAATCCATGCTTTCTTATCAGAAAGTGATTTGAGGCATCTTTTTGATATAATAATGTATTTACCAGTGTAATCAAATTATTCTAGATATTGATTACCTCCAAATTCATGTTACATCTCAATTGCCTTGGAACAGGTTTCTAGAAAACTTATCATTTGTTTTATCTTTGAGTACTTTACAAGTTCTCATACCTTCCATTCTCTGATAGCTATTTTCTTGTTAGTCCCAAGTCACACCATCTCTAACATCTCATTCAGGTAAATGGTTAAGCCAGTAATTACAGATTTTTCAGAAAAGTGCAACTATTACCATGAGTTTATTCTTTGACCACTTTTTATTTAGGTATTCACTTTAATGACATTTCCTCAAACAGTCTTTCCTGATGATCCTGGCTAAAATAAACTACTATATACTTGACATTTTCTAACACACAGTATTATTTTTTTGTTTATGTTAATGCTGTTTTTAAAATTTATCATTACGTTTATTGTCTGGTCCCCCAACTTGTGCATAAATTCCATCAGTATAAAGATCATGTCTAGTTTGCTTACACTTTTAGCTCTATTACAAAACTGCAGGCATTTTATATACATACAATGTGATTTAATAAATATTGATTGATTTAGTTTTTTATCAAATAAAAATGTATAAAATCAAAACTTATGGGGTAAAGCCTGCATAAAAGCAAAATGTATACCTTTAAATGTATTCAATACTGTATTTGAATTTTAGAATGCATTATTTTTTAAAGAGTGAAGGGTTAGGATTTCAATGTAGGAATGTGGGGGGGGGAAACATTCAGTTCATAACAATGTTATTTCTTTGCCTCCCCCCAAAAAGTTAAAGTAAATTGCTTATTTTTTGGTAGCATAATTATGCTAAGCAGTTTCAGAAAATCTGCCATGAATGTCCTGAAAGACTGTGCATGTCCTGAGTGTTCAATATATTTGTTTTCTGGATTACTTGATTAGATAAGTCAACCTTAAAATATTATTATGAAGACAATGGGCACAATCATTTTTGCTTTTTGCTCTTGCTTCATATTATTTTATGAGTAGAGAGAGCTTTTAAAGTCTGTTCCAAATGAGTTAAACTTAAGGTAATTACAATCTATTCTTTAAGATAATATTTAAGGAAATATGTATTCTATCTACAAGTAAAATATTGATGGTTATACTTACATATACATCATCAAAACAGAGGCCGCATGATATAACCCTGATTTTAAAAATGTGAATGATACCCTTGGAAATAAGATGTTAACAACAAAAATCAAAGAGAGATTTTTTTTTTTTGGTGGGGACTGTTTTTAACATTTTACTTATTTTATATCTAAATATAGAAATGCAACATATAGGTATACTTAGAGGGTTTGAATGACGTTATACTAACATTCCATAAATTTCTCCTGTTGAATTAGCAAATATTCTCCAGAACTACAGAACTACCAGATTAGGTTCAGATATAACATGGCAGTAGCTTTTTCTGTACTTCAGGCTACTTGATAAAGCACAGGTTACGGATAGCAGGTGCTCAATTTTACCCCCATATCAACTACCTCCAAGACTTTCTCTAGGTTGTTTGTTTAATTCCCTAGGATGCCTGTTTAAAATTTTCCCTCACACCATCAATTGACCTCTTAGTAAATTGTATGGTGGTGGACAAAATAATAATAATTGTAAAAATTCTATATTTCTTTTAAAGTATAACTTTCCAAATGCAGAGTTACATGGGAAAAAGATACATTTCTCCACAATCAGTGGAGAGTCACAGTCAATGGAGAAAAGACTTCCCCCCAAATATTCTGCCATCCAAAGGCAGGGGGCAGAGACATTAGAAATCGTCAAAATAAGACAGAAAGGTCCCTCTGTGAACAAGTAGAGAAATATCATGATTGAGAAATAATGATACATTTGCAGTGTTTAGAAATCAACAATTTTCCTTAGCATTGCCTTGTCGTCAATGAGGACTGTAATCTTTGGGGTTCACCTTGAGAAGTTCTAAACTCAGGGACTGAGAACTTATAGCTACCTCAGAGATTCCAATACAAAAAAAAAAAAAAAAAAAGAAAGAAAGAAAGAAAAGAAATCATTCAGTTCTAGAAAGACATGATAAACAGGATGAATCTGCTGACCAGTGTGCCAGGTTTCCTTTCAGTTGGCAGTGTGGACAGATCACTGCCAGATGGAATCATCTTTTCTTACCTGAACATAATATAATTATTCCTCAGCATTGGTCCTTGAATCAGATCAGTCAGTAACAAAGACAGTTATTTTCTGCAGTGTTTTCTGGGTATGTGGGGGAAGGTGCAGAAAGATGGGGAAAATAATACAGAGAAGACTATTCTTCATCGAAATGCCATACCCTTCTCAAAGTAGAGGGATAACCATCTAATATTCTAGTTGGTAAAATGCCAACACTCTGGCTGTCATGCAGGAATCGTAAGGCATCAATGGGCACACTATTTATTACTTAATCAAAATGTTGAAATTGATCAAAATGTAGTCTAAGATGTATTATTTACCTCAGCTGGAGAAATTTTTTGCCAGCAACACATTGCTCTTTGTGAGATAAATTCACCCATACAATAAATATTTAGCATCTTCAGACTGTAAGGGACTTTAGGCAATCCAAAGATAAAAGAGGGCAGAGCTTGTATTTAGAGAGAAAAAAAAAAGTGTAGTGAAAAAAAGAAATAAGGCATTTGATGCATAGATACAGTCCATATGAGATGTTTGCTATCAAGTAAGGTAGAATTTCAGAGGACCAAGAGGTGCTTACCAAGTTAGGGGAAGAGAAGATTTATAATAGAAGATTTAATAGGAATTACAGTGTTTAGCATTTTACACATGGTTGCGGGGGTAGTAGAATTTGAATATTTGGTGATAAAAGGAAGATCATCTTATATACAAAGAAACAAGGAAATTCATAATGTTTAATTAGAAACATTCCATTCCGGGCCCACCCAAGAATGACAGATTTATAGTGCTCAGGACTGGGATATAGGAACACATGTTTCCAAAAGCTCCTTATGTAAATCTAAGACAAATAAAAACAAGGTTAATAATCAATTTTGACAATGACAACAAAAAAATCTGGTGATGTTTCTTTGGAGATTGATGACAGAAGAAAAAAAAAGAACCAATTTGTCTGAATGTAGACTGTTGTTTCTTTTAATGCCTTAGGCTGCATCAAAACGTTCTGCTCAATTATGTACACAGGGGCTATAGACAAAGCTGCAGTCACTGGGAAGTCTGTCTCCTGATTGACACTGAAGGTGTCTGGATGTAGGGAGGCAAAGTGACCTGGAGACAATGAAAGTGGTTGGGAAGGATGGTTTACAAAGCATAAGAGATAAAAAGAAAGGAGTGTTTGAATGTAGACCTGATAGGATTTATCTAATGATTAGGTTTAGAGAGCAAGATAATAAAAGGTAAAATTCTTTGTAGGATAAAATATATTTTTCAATATAGGAGTAAGCAATTGAGTGGATAGAAAAATTATAAACTCAATTTTGACGTTAGAAAAATATAATGGAATTTTTGATTGCCTAGGATTTGTCTATGAAGAAATAAAAACCACACAATTTATTATGTCAATAAATTATTTCATGTACATATTTATGGTATAACGTATATACTATGTCAATTACTTTAACCCATCTATGTTACTGAAACAAATACTATTTAATGAAGAGCTGGCTGCAAATAATAAAAAATAAAAATTAAGCAAATTGGCAAAGAGTTGAAATTTTGACTCAAAGTTGACTTAAAATTTTCACTCTGAACATTCCGACTTACATAAACCCAAAAG
Organism: Cacajao melanocephalus; assembly: GCA_963573385.1. Classification (NCBI taxonomy): domain Eukaryota; kingdom Metazoa; phylum Chordata; class Mammalia; order Primates; family Pitheciidae; genus Cacajao; species Cacajao melanocephalus. The sequence goes on from CAUYLG010069743.1 coordinate 9,971, forward strand.
TCTCCACAAGTCTGTGGGTTTTCTAGTTTTCCAGATGGTTTTTCAGACTTTGGAAAAAACCAAGATTGAAGAAAATGTGCCAAAGACAACTATAGATCTTGCAATAAAACATGAATGGATTTAGTAATTAAAACACACAAATGTAAGGAATGATGAATAAGATTTGAGCACTAATATTTGGCAAAACAGTACTGAAAAATGGTTACATTTCTTATCTTGTCTGTTGCAAACTATATCTACAAATCTGAACAACCGATTGAAGACAATATTCAAAATTAGATATATATTTAATGTGCAGAATGTCAAATAAGTCATTTAGTTTTTCTTTTGAAGAGGCAGTCATTGTGAAGAATATTGTTAATAATCATGTATGGCAAAGCTACAGATAATGAACGTCAGAATTATCACTTTTATGTTGGTCTACTCTGGACTTTCTAGTAGGCTTTTTATTTAATGATTTACCACAAGAAAACTCCTAGCATAGCAGTAGCATCTATTATATGATGTTTTCTCTCCATTCTATAATATTTGACTAAAGTCCAGAGACTATAATGTACAGTCTAACTTAAAATAAAGTTTCTGTGAAGTTTATGATACAGTCTCATCAACATGAGTAAGAAGAATAGAGTAAATAATAAATAAATAGTAAATAAATAAATGCCTTATACACTACAAAACTTAATTGACCACTGAAAATTTGAAACCTCAAATAGCAAATTAAGGGATCAATATCTACAAACTGTTTTCATCTCTTGGAGGAAATATTTTCTGTAAAAAATTTGGTTCACAAATAATGAAAAAAGATGCATTTACTATGTTAAGGCCCTTGAATATTTCAGAAAAAAATCAATTTAGACTTGTCAAACTTATAATACATTGAAAATAAGTGGATGTTGAACAATGAGAACACACAGACACAGGGAGGGGAATATCACACGCTGGGGCCTTGGGGATTGGGGGACTAGGGGAGGAATAGCAGGGGTTTGGGGGATTGGGGAGGGATAGCATTAGGAGAAATATCTAATGGAGATGGCAGGGCGATAGATGCAGCAAACCACCACTCTGGGACACATATACCTATGTAACAAACCTGCACAATGTGCACATGTAACCCAGAACTTAAAGTATAATAATAATAATAAAGAAAATTGTGTGTTATATTTTTCAAACACTCTTGACTAGTAAAACATATATTTTTTATTTTATTTTATTGTTATTTATTTATTTGAGACAGGATCTTGCTCTATTGCCCAGACTGGAGTGCAGTGGCATTATCATAGCTCACTGCAGCCTCTCGTTTCTAGACTCACGTGATCCTTCTGTTTCAACTTCCCAAGTAGCTGGGGATACAGGCACGTGCCACCATGCTCAGGGAAAACATGTTAATCTTCAAATTTCACATTTTTAAAATCTAAGACCATAGTTAACTAAAAATAATTTGTGAAGCAATACGATATATATACATTCACATTGTAAATTACATATACATGTATGTATATACTTATTCTAAGCAGTGAAAGTCAAACCAGATATTGTGTGCTTCTAATGATTGAAAAATATTGAAAACTTAAGAGACATAAATCCAAATAAATTAAAACACATTATCTTCACTTTTAAGTGGAACATTTTCCTGTTATGTTGATCCTTGTATGTGGTTCTTCTCACTATTCTCATTACCAGCTCTATCTCACTGATTATTTGATTTATTCTTTTAATAATTAAATGTTTTTGGAATCTCTTACTCTATTCTAGAAATAGGCTAATTAATACCACAAATAAATTAGCAGTTTTATTTCTCTTTTTTTCTGAAGTATTTTCCTTAAGATCAGAATGTGTATAACAGCATAACAATCTTTTCATTCCTGACTGAGTAAACTATAGGACACCTGATTTGAATGCATTAATGCTTCCTGTTTTCCAACATGCATTCCCAAAATATGCATCTTTAAGTTTTGTTCATACTGTTGCTTTTAGCTCATGGATATATGAAGCATAATGATTTTTAGTTTTGAAAATCAAATAATAGCATATACTTTCCCTGCATACCATTTAGAAGATCACCTACCTATACTCATTCTATAAACATGGTAAACTTAGCCAATTTTGATGATAGTTTGTACAGCTTTGATTAGCATCTATCTATCATTTATTTCAATATTATCTAATCTACAGTGATGTCTTCTGGGGAACCTGACTTTCCTTCTAGTCCCAGGGATAGAGTAAATGTCCTGATAGTAATGAGAGTGCAGTGATGGGCATGGAGCCATCAAGCTAACCATTGAATTGGGGGACAACATTCTACAACAGAGATGTCTTTCTTTCCTACATGAGGTGGAAAAAATGTTACCAGCCAAACAGACTTCCATGAAAGGAGCCAGCCAGAGGATGCAGGTGACCCACCATGGAAGGCAAAGCAACCTGAAATACCTCACATGCCTGGAGCTGGAGCTGGGATGGTTACTACTGCAATTATCTAAATTGAACTTCTCTTGAGGGTAGCCTTCAACTGGACTTTTCAATTATGAAAGTACAGAAATTGCATTTTTTGTTTAAGCCAAGTTAGTTCAGTTTTTAGTTTCCTTCAATAAGAAGCGTACTAGCAGATATTATACTTACATCGTTATTTTGTCTTTGCAAGTTAAAATTTGTTTGCCTGGAAATTCATGTTGAACGTGCTTTCCTTCCGATCTTTAGTGGCATTATTCTGTTATTTATTACATCATTCAGGTTTGTTAATAGCTTAACAGATGTCAGTCTACTGTGTGTGTGTGTGTGTGTGTGTGTGTGTGTCTTGCTCTGTCACCCAGGCTGGAGTGGACTGGCATGATCTCAGCTTATTGCAGTCTCAACCTCTTGGTGTCAAGCTATCCTCCCAACTCAGCCGCCAGGGTAGCTGTGATTACAGGCATGCACCACCATGCCCTGGTATTTTTTCTAGAGACCAGGTTTCGCCATGTTGCTCGGGCTGGTTTCAAACTCCTGGCCTCAAATGAGCCACCTGCCTCTGCTTCCCAAAGTGCTGATATTACAGGCATGAGCCACCACCCCCACATAAATCTGTCTTTATTCGTTTTAGATAACCTGTTTGTTCATCCCATCTCCATGTCCTCCATTAACTTTTACAGCTTTCTATACATGAGTGGAGCTCAGAAATCACACCACCTTGTATTTATCTTTTTGGGCAACATTTCTTAAATTGTGTTTGTGCATAGTAGGCTCTTTTCAGTGGAGATACAACTCTTTAGAAAAATGAAAATTATTTATATTATGTCATTTATTTTCTTTGTTTCAATGCTTTTCTTTCCTTGCAATCTTCACCTGTTAAGGATTGTACATTAAGAATCTCTAAGTAATTTTTTCTTTCACATTTTATCTCTCCAACTCTGCTAGACTGAAAAGTGTCCTCAAATACTCCTTTCCTGGTATTAATTTTTTATGTAATGTAAATGTTATTTACTGTTTGTTCTTGATTCTTTTTTGTTCCATTCGTTTTTCTCTTAATGTCTGATTATTCTTTAGGGGTTGTTCTTAATTATGAACGAATAGCTGGACTGATTAGCATTGCCAGTGCTATAAGGCTGTTGTATTTGTGCAGATGTTTACTCTGTGTAAGTGAGCTAAAAGTACCAATGTACAGAATAGTTTTAGAAGTTAAAATGAGGAATAGCAAGGTATGTGAACACCTGTAATTGGAAAGTAAGTAGTTTAGTCTGGGCTTGAACTCCTACAGAATTTTATGCTGATGTGAATATCCCTTTTATGTCCTCAGGTTTATTTGGGGAGTTCACCATTATCCTATATTATATCCTGCCTCTCTTTCTGGTCCCTTCATACATTTAGGTCCTCTTCCAAAGATGATATTTCTACTTTGTTATTATTTGTGTTATTAAATTCTTAATGATAAACACTACTTAGAGGTAAATTTTTCTGGTTAACCCTGCTCAAGTGGTAGGGGCTTTGGTTCAGCAGTTTTGTAGACATATCCCTGATGATGATGATGATGACTGCCCAATAACCCACTTCTGAATTTCATATTTACTCACTCAGAGCTTGGAGTTCCTCTAAGGAGTGGCCTTACCTCTACCACAGGAATCTAGTTGGTGTTTTGAATTGTACTTCATACTTACTTGAAAAGTATTTCAGCATTTTATTGTTGGCTTTAATTATACAACTTTTATGTTCAACATTATTATGAATTTATATACGTGTGTGTGTTTATTCATTTATGTGTATATGCATGAGTACATATATTTAATCATTTGCATATTTTTTCTGCCATTTTAATTTTTTTACTATAGGGATAAATAAATGCATTTAATTTTAATCTTGAAGCAGTAGTCATCTTCTACAATTAAAGAAAAGTAGATGCCAAGTCTTAGGCTTATATATTTTTTGCTTATATAATTATACAATATCTCATTTAAGCTCCCTTATGTTGGATGACTTAAAAAAAATGATCTGAGTTAATGTAAAGTCCCATGACCCCTTGCCTCTGGCTTGCAATGAAATTGTAGGCACTTAGTGTTCAGATGTAAGTGGGATGGATGTCTCAGGTGTCATTTGTCCACACACTGGCACCTGATGGGACACCTACTGTCCCTCTAGTCTTCACTTGTTCATTCCGCACAGGTGTTTGCTCTGTTACCCTTTGTTCTCTTCTTTCATTCTAGTTTCTATGGGTCTAATTCTATTTCAGCCACTTCTAGTGCCATTTAAATGGGCAAAAAGTCACCTATGCCTCAGGACTTCTCTGCCTACAGCTGCTACCTGAATCCTCTCTATTCTCTCAGCATTCCTACCACAGAACTTAATGCAGAAATGAAGGTGCAGGTCTCACAAATTTTTGTCATCCTTTCTAGGCATTTACTCTTAGAATATCACTTGAGTCAAATGTTATGAGTCATATGGTTTAGCTTCCTGAAGTGGTATAGGATTAAAAAGTTATATAAATTATCAAAAAATACACTTTTGTAAGGTTTTTTGTCACATGAGTAATTAGGTTCATTATAGATTGGAATTTAACTTTCCTTATGTATTTTTATTTTATATAATAATACTTTTATAGTTAGAAATTAACTGGAATTAGTTAAATTAAATATAATTTGATGTAATTAAAGCACACATAGTACAAGCTGTGATGTTTAGTGTTCCGTTTGCAACATAAATTGACTTACAGATAACAGAACCATTACTCTGAAGAACTGACAAAATATTCTATTTTCCCAAATCTTCTTTTAAACTTACTTTGAAATTGACTTTTGGTCAAGAAAATCAATAGCAAGGAGATAGAAGTCAGTTGATATGCTTAACATACTTATTCACCCTCCCACACTCCATATAAATATGTCTATAGAAAAGAAATCGTATTGGATGTGGTGCGGTTTAATCTTTTATAGACACACATTCTTCCACATTAGTACAGACTAAGACTGAATAACAACATTATGATCTTTCTGTTGTTGTTATTATTGAAACCATAAGGAAGAATTAGTCTTTGTATAAAGAACAAGATTTCACCTGCAGGGAAGAGGTAACCCATTGTTAGCCAATCTGGTTCTGAAAGAGGAACGGAAGGATTTTTGTCCTTTTCTGGGGCTGAGAAAGCACTTGAGCCTAGATTTCTATGTGTGGTAATACCTGCTGATTCCCCCTGACAGAGAGTGAAACTACCGACCACAAGAAGAACTTCCTGTGGTTAGGTAAGGCGTCAATGTTCCTCTGTTTTGTTCACGGCCTCTAGAGTAGCAACCTTTCCTAAGTAAATGGTAGTAAAGAGTAGTCACTCTTGCTGTTACACATAATCTATGGCTGAGCCTTAGCAGTGTTTAGCTCAATAACCTGTTCTCAGTTTTTCTGGGAGGTATTAGAGAAAGAATGTCCTCTCTCAAACCTTGGGTAGAGGTATGAACGGCAATGGTAAAAGACAGCTCTGTCTCATAACACAATCGCTTCACAAAGGTAATCGACATCAAATACAGCCACAGGATTTCACCACAAAGTCACTGACTAAGAATTTGGGAGTATACTTGAGTTAATGGCAAGGCAAAATGATCAGAAACATTGGGGCTTGGCACTTATCATGAAAGGAAGTGATGATAAAATTTTTATTATAATTTCTTTTTTTTTTTTTTTTTGAGATGGAGTCTCACTGTGTCACCCAGGCTGGAGTGCAGTGGTGCAATCTTGGCTCACCACAACATCTGCTGCCCGGGTTCAAACAATTCTCCTGCCTCTGCCTCCTGAGGACCTGGGAATAAAAGCCACTGCACCCGGTTAATTTTTGTATTTTCAGTTGAGATGGGATTTCACCATCTTGGTCAGGCTGGTCTTGAACTCCAGACCTTGGGATCCACCCACCTTGGCTTCCCAAAGTGCTGGGATTACAGGTGTGAGCCACAGCACTTGGCCAATGATAAAATTTTTGACTCAGGTTGGTGAGACCAGGAAAAGATGCAATCTATCTGTATTCCTAAATATTTATGAACATGTGAGTGGACCTTCATGTGTGTATGACTGAATATCAAAGACCTTATACTATATATTTCTACTACTTCCTATTACCTATATGTTTACAGTTATATATAAATTACAAGGATAACTAAATAATTGCTATAATCTGTGTCCCCCAAAATTAAGTCATTAGAAACTTAATCCCCAATGCAACAGTATTAGAAGGTGTGGCCTTTTGGGAGCCGTTTAGGTCAGGAGGCCTCCACCCTCATTCTTTTTAGGGATTACTTATGTCACTGTGAACTATATTTTGATATAAATATGGATAGTAAAAGCCATTCTGATGAGGTCTCAGATGGAAATGAGGAATGAGGTGTTGAAAACTGAAGGCAAGGCCATTCTTGTTATAAAATGGCAAAGAACTTGGCTGAATTATATCTGTGTCCTAAAACTTTGTGGAAGGCAAAATTTAAAAGCTATGAGTCAGGGTACTGGGCAGAAGAAATCTCAAAGCAGCAAAATAGTTACAATTCTGCTTTGCTTCTCTTATCTGCCTATAGTAAAATGCAAAAACAGAAATGACTTAAAGGTAGAATGTATAATCAAAAGACTAGCAGGAAGTAAAGATTTAAAAAATTCTCAGCCTGGTTGGATAAAATATTTTAAAAGTGTGTTGAGGACAGAACACCAAGGATGTGGCCGAGATACATTGTAATAAGGAGATTAGGATGGCTAGGAGGAAGCCAGGGGCTATCCATCAAGACAATGAGAAAATGATCCCAAAGGCATTTCAGAGGTCCTGTGCAAGGAGAGCTCACTTGCCCAGGCTGTCTCAGATCTCTGCTCTCTGCATTCCAGTGCAGCTCTCCTCAGCCACTTCAGCTGTGGCTCCAGGGAGCACAGGTGCAACTCAGGCTGCCGCGCTGGAGGACATAGCCATGAGTCTTAGCAGCATGCACATACTGCTAATTCTGCAGGTGTACAGACTACAAAATCAATCATCAGTGCAGGTGTGCAGGTGTACAGACTACAAAATCAGTGCAGGTGTGTCTTCCTTCACCTAAATTTCAGAGGTCATTGCAGACAGCATCAAGGTTTGAGCAGAGACCTGTGCAGAGGTGGATCTGCCACAGAGAGCCCCACTAGGTCAATACTTAGTGGAGCCATGGGATAAGGCTCCAAGACCCTACAACTGTAAAGCCACCTGTGTGCGATGCCAGCTAGAAAACTCACAGACATATGGCTTCAATGCATAAGTGTTGAAGCATGGACTGTGCCTAGCAAAGCCATGGAAGCAGAGCTGCTGGGAGCCTAAAAGACCCAACCCTCACCCTAGTGTATCCAAGCAGCAGGACATGGAGTTAAAATAGATTACTCCAAAGCCTTATATGATTTAAGGTTATTGGCCCTGTTGGGTACTGGACTTAATTAGGACCTGTTACTCCTTCCTGCTTAACTCTCCCTTTCAGAATGGAAATGTCTGTCCCACCATTGCATTTTAGAATCACATAACTTGTTTGATGTCACAGGCTCACAGCTGAAGAAAAATTTCTCCTAGGATGAATCATCCATTGAGCCTTACCCATAACTGATTCAGATAAGACTGCAGACTTCAGATTTTTAAGTAGGCACCAGAATGACTGGGCTATTGAGATGGTATAATGGTATTTTATATTTTAAAAGAACATCAGTTTGGGGGTTCAGGGGTGGAATACTATGGTCAAGATGAATCCCCTAAAGTTCATATGTTAGAAACAATCCCTAATGCAACAACGTTGAGAGAGAGGGCCTTTTGTGAAGTGTTTAGTTCATGAGGCCTCTTTGCTTATAAGTAGGTTAATTCCATTATAAAAGGGTTTAATAAAAAGGAGTTTGCCCCTTTTCGATTTTTGCCCTCCTGCCTTCTGCCATGTGAGGATATAACATTCCCCCATTTTCAAAAAACACATAATTCAAGGTGCCATGTTGGAAGCAGAGACCAGATCCTTATCAGACAAATGAACCTGAATCTTGGCACCTGTATCTTGGACTTCCTAGCCTCCAAAACACTGTGAAGATATACATTTATCTTAAATTGCCCAGTTGTGGAATTCTGTCTGAGAAGCACAAAATGAACTAAGACAATAGCTGTAGTAACTACATAGTTGCCTTACATACTTTGCCCTTGAACAACATGAGGGTTAGGGATACCAAACCCCCATACAATAAAAAAATCATGTTTAAGTTTTGACTCCCCCAAAACCTAACTACTAATAGTCTACTGTTGACTGGAAGCCTATTGATAACATAAACCATTGATTAACATATATTTGGTATGCTGTGTTTGTTATATGTTGTAATCTTACATTAAAGCAAGCTAAGAGAAAAATGTTACTAAAAAAATCATAAAGAGGAGAAAACATATTTACTATTCATTAAGTGGAAGTGGATCATCACAAAGGTCTTCCTCGTTGACTTCACATTGACTAGGCTGAGGAGGAGGCAGAACATGGAAGAGCTGACCTTCCTATATCAAGGATGGCAGAGGTAAGGAAATCCATGTGTAAGTGGAGCTGTGCAGTTCAAACCCATGTTATTCAAGGGTTTTGTCTTAGAATATGTCCAAGACATTGTTCTCTCTCAGTGTTCTAAAAATAGGTATTATTTTACTGACTGCAGTATTGTGTGATTGAAGACTGTTGAAATAATTTATTCCCTCATTAACTTGAAAATTGAAATGATTTATTCTCTCATTAACTTAAAAATTGAAACAATTTGTTCTTTCATTAACTTGTTACCCTTGAGTACCCCTTTGTCCTCAGTCTTAATAACAATGGAAAATGTCCCGTTTTAATCTTTAGTGACCTCATTGTCGAAATATAATTCATAAACATAATGCAAAGTACCAAGATTATTAGGCATATTGATTTTTTTACTTCTTCCTGTGATTTACTAGTTCATTTTCTTTGCCTACCTTGGTGGATTACTTGACCTTTCTTTAATAATTCCTAAAAGGAGGTTATATATATTTGAGATATTGACAATTTATTTGTACACATTGCAAATTTTTTCTATTCTTGTCTTTTGCCTTCTTACTTGATTTGATATGGTTTGACAAGCAAAAGTTTTTAAACATTTAAATCTGTTGAACGACAAGCCTTTCTGAGTTCAGTCTTTGGTATCATATTAAGAAAGGCTGGTAAGTTTGCATATGGTTTCAGTTTTTATGTTTAGATCTTTAATCCAACTGGAATTTATTTTGTGTAAAAGTTGTGAAATAGGGATATATCTTTCCTGTCATGTCCTCCCAAGTGTATAGTTAATTTTCATCATTCCACTTATTGAAAAATTCATGCTTTCTTCATTTTCGAAATGTCATTTTGGTCTTTTATTAATTCTGATGCACACAGCTGTATTTTTCAGAATGCTTAATGGAATTATTCTGAGCTATTTATCATTCGTATCTTAGTATCACATTGTGTTATTGTGATTGAATCTGGTAAAATAATTTCCCCCTTAGCACTATAATTTTAGTAAGTATTGGAAACGCCACTCTATATAAACCTCTAACTAGGAAGATAAATCATATATACCTACTATGTATCAAGGACTGTGTACAACTTGAAACAGATTTGCCTAATGAATTTTAAACTCATGATAGGCTGTAGTACTTTATTTTACTCTTAAAAATAACAACAACAGCTTCTCTTTTATACTTTTATAGAATCTTCTACTGATTTAAAAAGCATTTTTATTAAGACAAGATCCAATTTTAAAAATGAACTTTTTTTTTTTAAGATAATATGTAAAAACCAAGAAGGAAAATAAATTCTTCTTTTGTAGGCAACATGATTAGCCACTAGAGGAAGTAAGTGTTTTGCATTGCTGGGCAGCAACACAGGAATTGACTTATGAAAGAAAATCACTGTTAAGATTTATTCTGCCTAGCAGAATGCCTGGCAGTTCCAGAATGCAGAATTTGCATTTATAATTTGTTAACTTAGTGAATGTATAAAATGACATGATTAAAATAGCTATATTTGGCTGAAAGTAGTTATTAGATGTTCCTGACAGTACACAAAAGGAAAAAAATACTGTCATCTCAACTAGATCATATACCTGTAATTAACTAATTCATAAAAAATAATTCTGAAGCTCTTTTACTATAAACACATTAAAATTAAAATTAAATTTTCTGAAGAACTGATAATCATAAAACTTATTTTCACCATAACATGACAAAAATAAGTTAAGAACTAAAGCGTTATATTTTTAATTGTAAACATTCCTTTGTAGAAAAACTGGTCTTGGAGGCATTCGAACATGCATGAAACACGCTGAAGGAAAATGAAGAAATATATGCTTTTTTTGTGCTTATTTGTTTTAGAAAAAAGCAATTACAGTCTCATTTAAAATGTAGTGATCATGAAAGAACTATGTTTACTCATTTAGTAAGTAGTTATTGAGCACCTCCCATTTGACAGTTATTGTGTGGGATATGTAACACGTAGTCCAACAATACACAGCTTATCTGTGCATTTGGCACATGTTTATTATAACTGTATTATGTGCTGGAGACCTCACTTTTTCACCATCAGTAAGTTATGCTCTCCACATACTAAGCAGGCACTTCTTTTTGCCTAGCATTCTTCCACATCAACTATTTTATCTAGTAACATACTTCCTCTTTGGGTATCTTTTCTCCTGAGAAGACTTTCTAATTGAAAAACCATAATTAATATCCTCTTCTAGGACAGCATCATCATTTCTGAACCATGGTATGTAGCAGCAGAAGTACCTTTGGAATCTTCCATATTCTTCCCTAGATTGTAAATTCCATGAGAGAGTCATGCATCCGTTCGAAAATATTTACTGAGCACATAAAAAGTACCAAGCACTAGCCTGCTTGCTGTGAATATAGGAGTTTACAAAATTAGAAGAATAAAAGGGAATAAAAGTTAAAAGTCATCTCTTTTGCCTAGTGGGGTACAAAGTATACTGACTGGCTCTCACATTATGTAAGTGAGTCAAGTCAGTCATCATCCTCTAGAGGTGTTAACAAAAAGCACAAGGTTGCATCATACTCTAAGCTTCTGGGTCAAAATATCTGGGTGGTGTATCTCGGGAACAGGCATATTTGTAAAGTGCTCCAAGTGGTTAGTATGCATGCTGAGATTGAGATCCACCCGCCTTCAGTAATGGGGAGACTGTGTTTGATGTATTCACTGCCTGCATATGCAGCAGGAAGTAGAGTACCTGGCACAAAGTGAATTGTTGTTAATTAGGAGCTGAGTGAATGAATGAGTTCCTGACAACCTCGAGTAGTTTACATGACCCACACACCACAGAGAAGTAGAGCATGTTCTACAGAATAACATGGAAGTACATGACTGGTTCTTTAGGGAGACCAGAAAACATTCAGAGGCTAATGGTATATGCGGTGAAGGGTAAGAAGGTTGGGAGGCAGAAAGAGCAGGGGGAGTGTATTCCCAGTAGAAGGGAGAGCAAGAGCCAAGGCACAGAATATCAAGTTCATGGGATGTTCAGGAAGTGTGGAGTATGTGTGTGCTGCCAGATACCAGGTAGACTTGGGGGAGGTTAAGATGTGGAGGGAGGCTTGTAGACATTCTGGCCTTTCCTGTAGGTGATAGTGAGCCACTGTAACCAACAAATCTGTTTATAAGTAAATCAACCTTGGTAAAGTTGTGGAGGATAGATAATCTGTTAGGAGACAATGAGATAAAGGGTAAGAATAAGTGGTTATTAGTTACATGAGTGGAGTGACACAGATGGCAGAAGGACAGCATAGTGAGTTATCACACAAAATCTACCCTATGGGACAACTCTTTTAGGGGAAATGGCAAGAGTTATATTTTCATGATGACATGATGATGTCAGTATTTTTGTGAGAAGACATTAATAATTGCTACAATTTGAATCTAAAAAAGAAATTGCTATGACCTACAAAATAATACAGAATTCAGTGGTTAGAACTTCTGAATGAATCTGCAAATATTATTATGGTTACCATTTAGTTCTTTATTATGCTATTGGTAACTTACTGAGTTTAATTATACTGTTTTATGAACAAAAGGATAAGAAGCAAACTAATTTTTATTTACCCCAAGCATTAGTTTTTCCTCTGTTATATTGTGTGAACATTGCTGATTAACTAAAATCAGTATTTTCTTGATACCAAACCTTTCGACTGAAGTAGCTAGATAAAAGTTCAGCATCTTTGACATTAGCTAGTAATTTTTAAAGTAGAAGTAAATACAGAACTTCAGGAAAGTTTCCCCTTTAGAATGTATTTTTAAAATTGCCTTTGTCAGCTACATGTCTATTCTGATAAAGCATGGGTTCTGTGGGATAAGAAATCAAAAGCCTTTCAATGACATTTTATCTCTGGCTCCTCTGGATGAAATAAACAGCATAACTAATGTTCATTGATCCCAAAGTGCTGCTGCACAGAAAGATGCATCCTTCTCTGTTTTATTTGGGAGACAGAATTTAGGTGTTCCTGAGTAGGAAATCAACTACAATCACACTTAATCAACAGTAAAAATGAAGGCCAAAATATTGTAACTACCACTTTTCTTGTTGCTTTTGAAAAGGTGCTGATTTCTCTTTGCACAAAGCGCTGAGTGCAAACAAGAGGACAAACCACGTCAAGACTGAATCCAGGACTGTCATAGATATTTCATCAAGAAAAATGGCACGTCTTGTTTACAATTACTTTGTCTGATTCTCTTCCCCATTAGAAAAAGCATTTTTAAAATATCCTTACAATCCTCCTCTAGAGAAGAAAGTTGCTGGTTATGCAGACTAGACTAATATTGGAAGAGAACCCGAAGTTCTGTATGTATTGTGAAGGGCTGTGTGTGTGCGTGTGTGTGTGTGTTATGTATGCATATGTAAAATGGTAATCAAATATCTCTCAAAATGAGTGAAATTGGAGACATTTTCTTCTCAGTGCTTTGGAATGACTTCACTCAAATGGATAATATTCCCCAAACAGAACAGGGACTGAGAAGATAACAGAACCTATGACCAATTGTTCTTTCATCCTCTCTCCAGGGCTGCAAAATTTCATACTGATGTGTTGAATTTAAGTCTGTCCTGGCTCTCATTCCTCAGATAACTGGTGCTTGGACTGAAATACCCAAAGCAAATGGAGTTCAAATTGTTCATAATATACAATAGATATTCAAACCCCTCGTATACTATGTCCTTCTTTTACTTTAACATGCAGACTGACATAGATAATTTTAATGGTTACATCAACATAAGCCACTGTAATAATTAAAAAAATAATTTTTTTTGAGATGGAATCTCGCTCTGTCTCCCAGGCTGGAGTGCAGCGGCGCGATCTCGGCTCACTGCAACCTCTGTCTCCCGGGTTCAAGCCATTCTCATGCCTCAGCCTCTTAAGTAGCTGGGACTGTGAGTCTGTGCCACCACCCCTGGCTAATTTTTTTGTATTTTTAGCAGAGACATCATTTCACTGTGTTAGCCAGGATAGTCTCAATCTCCTGACCTTGTGATGTGCCAACCTCGGCCTCCCAAAGTGCTGTCATTACAGCATGATCCACTGCGCCCGGCCAGTAATTCAAAAATTTTAATTCAGTTTTCCTCATCTGATGGAGCAGAAATAACATATCAGAAAACATATTTAGATGAAAGTTCTCTTTCCTTTCAAAAAATTTATCAAATAAAATAAGAACAGGCTTCCTTCTAGGTATTATTTATGCACGTTTCCTCTTCCACTCCTTGCTGCTTTCCCAGTGGTTCTTTCTACAAGTATTAAATATCATTACATTAGAATTTAGTTAAGATGAACTGATTCTGTGATAAATGGAGCACTATTAGAAATCATAATTTACAGAAAACTATTAAAAGGTTTAAGAGATTTTTTTCACCATTAATTAAAAACAATTGAGCTTGTGAAGTAAAATTGGTACTCACAAGGTTAAGGAGCATGGTTCTGGAGGCCACAGGCCTGTTTGAAGCTTGACACCTACCAGTTATGTGACTCCAGGCAAGTTATTTGAGATCTTTAGGCTTTCAGTTCTTCTTCTGTTAAATGGGGATAAAAAATAGCATTTACAGCATAGGATTGTTATTGGCATTAAATTAGTTAACATCTGTAAATCACTTTTCCTCTTGCCCACTGCATCACGTCTGCTAAGCTTCATTCACCTGGGGACCTTTGCCTCACAGGCCACCCAGCCGCCTTTGAGGCCATGGACCTTGCAGGTTTACCTCTCAGCTTCACCTGGGCACAATACACAGTGAGTTACATCATGTCTGCGCTCTATGTGTTCCTCTCTCATTATCTACCCAAGAGCTTCCCTGGTGCATCTAAGGCTTGATAGACCAGGGACCAGCTTAGAACCTGCACAAGAGCAGCCCAGAAGTGCTGGGAAGTGAACGACTGGCAGAGTGCAACTTTCACAAACGAGCCCCTTGACCAGCATGTAAGTGCTTTCTCCTTCTTTCCCAGTGGAGAGCCCAGGAATGCCAGCATCTTAGAAGATGTTCTTGGGAGATTTAGACCCTACTGTTTTCTTATTACAAGTGGCAGCCAGATCAGAGACAACCATTTTTATTCCCTTGCTCTCCTTTCCTACCTCATATCCATTCTTCTTCAACCCCCTTCCTTAGGATTGCTTTCCCCAATGAAGTGTTAGAACACATGAATTGCTAGAGTATCTAATTTCTACAGGTCTCATGTTGAGGAATTACATGAATTAGGTTCTGTTGCTCAAAAGCCACCCTATAAAAAGCCTCCTAGTCCACATTACCAGACAGAGTACCTCATTCTGATCACTCTCTATCTTCCTGGCATTCCAATTACTTGATATATTATGTAATTCTTTACTGTTATCAACTGCTCCCCCAAACTAGAATATAAACATTGGAGTCTTAGACTGTTTTCTCCTCTATGTATTCCATGCAGCTAAAACATATTTGGCAGTCCATGAAATGTGCTAAGTTTTACTTAAAGATCACCTCTGTAAGACCTATTGGGACCTCCCCATTTGAAATTTCAACCCTCTCTCCAGTCCTTGTACCCAATCTCCTTTTCCATTTCTATTTTTCCACAGTTTTTATCATTTTCTAAGTTGCTATACAATTTGACTTTTTTTTTTTTTTTTTTTTTTTTGAGGCAGAGTATCTCTCTGTCACCCAGGCTGGAGTGCAGTGGTGCAATCTCGACTCACAACAACCTCTGCCTCCTGGGTTCAAGCGATTCTCCTGTCTCAGAGTCCTGAGTAGCTGGGACTACAGGCCCCTGCCACCACACTCAACTAATTTTTGTATTTTTAGTAGAGACAGGGTTTCATCATTTTGGCGAGGCTGGTCTCAAACTCCTGACCTTGTGATCCGCTGCCTCGGCCTCCCAAAGTGCTGGGATTACAGGAGTGAGCCACCATGCCCGGCCTGACATTCTTGTTTGTAATTTAGTGTGGCCACCCCTTACCAGCACACAAAATTTGTAAAGTCAAGGTTGCTTTGTTTTTTGTTTTTTGTTTTTTTTTTTTTTGGCATGCTTGTTTGTTTTTTAGCTTTGTATGCTCATACATTCACATATCCCAAAGGCCTAAAACAAGCCTGCCATACAGAGGGTCCTTTGTGGAATGAATGAGGCATGTGCTCAACCTGAGAGCTAGGAAAATTGTTATTGGTTACAGCTTCCATTCAGCCAGAGACTCTGTGGATTGGTTTCATGTGAATTGATTTTCCAGGATTAGATTCACACACAGAGAAAGGTCAATTTAAGGAGAACAAAAGGAGAATTTAAGGAGAGTAAACGGACTTTGCAGATGCTAGAAAAATACACAAAATATCTTATTACCACCACTTCCCCCAAAAATATCCTTCAAGAATTTTCTTTGATTGTATTTTTTCTACTTCCCACAACTCACCTATGTGTATTTCTGGTGTTTCAGTTCCCTTTATATGAAACTGAGACTTCATCCTTATTTTTCTCATTTTTGAAGAAACCCTAAAATAGTCTAAGCTACTTTCTTCTTTTATCTTAAATTGTATGTTGGAATAGATATTTTTAATGACATTATAAACAGTGTCAACTCACAAGATCTAGAAGCCTTCCTTTAAACATTTTGATCGTATGACGCACAGTATAATACAAAAATCTTCAAAAAATGTAGCAAAAATTCCTGGTCACTACTTTGTCAGTAGTCGACTTCACTTTTTCACTATAGCTTCCTTCAGTTTCCTTTCTACTTCCAGCCATATTCTAAACTTCAAACATTAAAGTGTGTTTCCCCATCTACACCAAGATCTCATCCAGCTCTGTTTGTAATTCTTATACCTTTCATGTTGCATCAACCCAGGCAGGATAGATGGAGATCCCAAGCTGCCTTAGAGGTAGAATAGTAACCCCACCATGGACAGGAGCCCTTCAGCTCCAAACTTTCTTACCTCAACCATGTAAAAATTCTCTGCTAAAGCCAACTTCCCTGTGAATTATTTTCTTATTAATCTCTGGTCCTTGACACTCCTGAGTATATGACTTCATATTTTGGGTTCCTGTATAGTAGGTTTCCTATATTATCATAATGCTTATGATAGCAGCTCCCAGTTTTGAAACTACCTTCTCACTACTACAAGAAGCAACCATGTAACATCAGCGTTCAGTTTGCATTGGTATACATTTCCTATCACCTGAATTTAAAGCTTTGGATTTCAAAAGCAGGGCCCAGGATTTCCTCTCAATTTTTAAATGCTCCATCCCAATACAGATTGAGTGCTCTATACACTCTGTGGACGTATGTATTAAATGTTAACAGCTTTTCTTTCTAAGCATAGTTCAAAAACATTAAACATTTCTCATATAATTTCAAACAATAGTGAATCTCTCTTTGTGTCAGGATTATGTATGTAGTGATAACAGAAAAGAGGAGTGTTACTCATAAAATTTTGGCTGGGGAATGTGATGAAACTTTGGGTCGAGGAGAATATATTACTCCGTTTTCATGCTGTTGATAAAGATATGCCCAAGACTGGGAAGAAAAATAGGTTTAATGGACTCACAGTTCCACATGGCTGGGGAGGCCTCACAATCATGGCAGAAGGTGAAAAGACTTCTTGTATGGTGGCAGCAAGAGAGAATGAGGAAGAAGCAAAAACAGAAACCCCTTATATAACTATCAGATCTCATAAGATTTACTTACTACCAGGAGACTAGTATGGGGAAAACCACAACATGATTCAGTTATCTCCCACTGGATCCCTCCCAGGACCCGTGGGAATTACAGGAGCTACAATTTAAGATGAGATCTGGGTGGGGACACAGAGACAACCATATCAGATAATTACCTCCTATATTAACAACAAAAACAGAAAAAGCCCACACTGGGGCTGAAGTTGCCTGAGTTAGGTGAGGTGAGAGAGTGTACCTCTAGAAAGCTAAACCCCATCTAGAGAGCTAAGGAGGTCATAATGAAGTGTGAAGGGAGGCAGCTTTAGAAATGTCTCACTGGTTCTGCCCTAGAAAATAAGAAAGGACTTTGGCAATGGCTGCGATATTTTAGTTCCAAGAGCACCCCAGTGGGTGCTAAGTAAAATTTTATGCCACTGAAGTAGAGGATAAGGAAGCCAGAGAAATACGTAAAATTGTAGAGGATGCATATTTTTATTTGATTTTGTTTCAGGAGGCTCAGATATGTTGCTACATGCATTTGTGCCATTTCTGTCCTTTTAAATTTTACATCTTTTAATTCAACTTGAAAATCAAAAGTTATATTTTACAAATTTACTTAAACATGATGAATACGCATCTACCTTTCATAGAATTTGTTCATTGAAATCAAGCACCAGGTAGTATAACAATCAGAGTGGAGTAAATTAAAACTAAGACCTAGTTACAGGAAAAACTCAGAATTGCATAGAAGAATGTCCCCCCCAAACCAAGAGTGGGTGAGGGACCAAAGAATGAGTCAGATAAGCCTAGCTTGACTTGTAGAAGAGTTTATTAGGACTTTCATACAGGGCACTGGGGCACAGCAGGACAGTTTTGGAGATCTGTTCTGCCACTTGTGTCTAAGCCGCTTTTAAGCTAATTATCTGGCTTATCATGTTCTGTGTTTGTGCAATGAGACTGTTTTCTTTGGTGTGTTCCCAGCTGTACCCAGGGATATTTGGGCTCTCAAGGACATTTACTGTTTGGCTGAGCAAGATAGACCTGGCTCATTGTGCAGCCTTCAGGGTTTAAGCAGCAAACATACACCTGTAAGTAACCTGATGAGAGACTTGTGATAAATATTGAAATAATTCAGAAACCAATAATCTTTGAGTTTAACATTAGAAAGGCATATCTAATTTTAATTATGGGAAAACTAAAGCCCATTTTAGTTGTGTGTACTGAGCATCAAGAAAGTTGTACAGTCATACATGCAAATAGATACCTAACCTGTCATTGAGATGCTCAGTTTCACTGTTTATGTGTCACAAATTTGATTACAGATTAATTCCGGTGGCATGGAATAAACAGGATCAAACTCTGTCACCCAGCAGAATAGGTCAAGTAAAAGTCCCTTTTTTTTCTGACAAATACGATTTGCAGTGCCCAGATTTATCCTCGGTAGGATAGTGTGGTACTTTGATTTTTATATTATACATAGTTATTCCGGGAATGCAATGTCAAGATACGTAATTATAGAAATCCTACCATAAATATCTAAATCATCTAAAAGCATAACGTCTTAGTTAACTTAGGCTGCTACAAAAATGCCACAAACTGGATAGCTTATGAATAACAGAAATGTATTTCTCACTGTTCTGGAGGCTGGGAAGCTCAGATTAAGGTGTTGGCAGATTCAGTGTCTGGCGAGGATCTGCTTTTTAATTCATAGACAACACCTTCTTGCTATTCCTCACATGGTGGAAAGGGAGAAGTAACTCTCTGGGACCTCTTTTATAAGGCCACAAATCCATGTATGAGATTACCCAATCACATTTGATCCACCCCCACCACTTGTCTTTAAGCTGCTTTTAAGCTAATTTTCTGACTCCCAAAAGCCCCACCTCCTAATGCTATCATTGTAGGGGTTAAAATTTCAATGTATGAATTTTGAAGACACACAATCATTCGGACTATGGCATATGCCATTTGAAAATGGCATTACTGAACTTTTACTATGTTCCAGGAACTGTACTAAATGCTTTAAATACAAAATTAATTATTCAATTTAGTTTTCAAAAAAGACTTTTGGATATAATTTTCCTGATTTTCTAGATTTTGAAAATGATGCTTTGGGAAGTTGAATACATTGTCCAGAGTTGCACAGGAATAATGAAAAGAGCTGGAGGTTTAGGTAGGGTGAGCACTTGGACAGTATAATTCTAAAATCCTTGTTATATATCACAATTCTGTGTAGCGTTATTAATACCTGGGGCCTAAAAGTTCCTTGTAGTGGGTAACTATGCATTGTAGGATGTTTAGCAGCATCTCTGGCTTCTGCCTTCTAGAAATAATTAGCATTGCCTCAGTTCTAACAACTACAACTTTCTCCAGATATTGCTAAATATACCTTGTGGGTGTATATTGTGAAGAGATGGGGGATGGAAGGCAGAGTCTCCCCTCCCACCACTCGGAAGCCACTGACTCCTCCATGCCCACCTACATAATAACGTTAGTGGTGTCAATGGGGCTATCTGATGTGGCTTACAGAATGTGTGTGTTAAGGCACCAGTCTATACTGACTCAGTAACAAACAAAGATTATATTTTACTGATATAAAAACAGAAAAATAATTATAATGGGATAGTAACTCATTTTTTTAACCACTGAGAAAGCCTTTGAAGCTCTACTTCTTGCATCAGACAGAAATTATTGAGATGACTGTCTTCTTGATATTTAACTTCATCTCAGTAAGTTTCCGTATACACTCTTTTCAAAACAGTGGAGGAAGAGAAAAGACTAGATATTTTCTGCAGCACTTAATGAAACCACGATTTCTCTCTTTTCTTCCCAGCCCTGGAAAGGCAAGTGAGACCTTAACTTTGAAGGCCAGCTGAGGATTACTGAATGAGCAATAGCTATCCACTGTAGCCAAATCTCCAGTCAGTCAGCCTAATTCTAACATGGACATTTTCTGTGTGCAGGTCCCAAGAATCCCCAACTAATTCCTTGTATTAGTTTGTGTTATGTGTTTAAAGCTATGATTATGTGGCTGGCGAAACTCACCAAACATGAAAAAGATCCTCGGTAAAACTTCACTGGCTCTTCAAGCAAAGTAGTACCAACCAGGACAGTAATTTTGTTTTTCTTTTTAATTGTGCATTTTTTTCTTCTTATATTTTGTGGAACCGTGTTAAAGCAAATGAGGTAAATGGTGTTTTGGATATTTTGATATGTCAATAAGATATAAAAAGTAAGACGTTTCAAAATCATTTACAAAATGGGTGTACACTCAGAAGGCTTTTCTGTTATTTCTTCAAAACTTCTCTTCCGAAGTGTTTGTTTACCTCAGTCTGCCTTTATAACAGAGAAAAACAGAAGGATCTATTTTCTCTAAAAGTATAAATTTAGAAAATGTAACATGAGTGCCTATTTTAGGACCCATCAAACCTCCAGCTTAACAAACATTTCTTGAGCTCATGTGATTTTTGAGAAACTTGGCTAAATATTGTGAGGGGCGACTAGGAAAAACAGAACCCAGTATCTATGTTTAATAACACAAGTGTAAGAATAGCTAGGATCCAAGATGGTGTAAGATAAGGGCTCTAGAGTAGTTCAAACAAAGTTCATTGGAGTTTCGTGTCTCAGGAGGTTGTGTTGAATGGGAGGATCAGAGAGGCTTTATGGATGAAGTGGTGTTTGAGATGAGACTTGGAAGGGTTGCAAAAAATGAAGATGAGGTGGGAGGAAAACTCTAGCCTACGTGAGCAAATAAATGTGCACAAAAGTGAACATTGTCTTTAAAGAGTAGCGAGGACATGTAGTCTAGTGATTGAAGTATACGTTTAAAAAAAATTGGAGACTGACACTGGGAAGATAAGTTGGACTGTCTGAGGAAGGCCAGACTGAGGATAACAAGCTGGCAGTAGCGAATCCTTGCATGTTCTTGACAAGCGGGTGATAAATCATCCAACTGACATTTAAGAAAAAATATTCTAGTAGCCTGGAATGACCTGGATGTAAATTGAAGAGAAAGGAGCAGAAATACTGATTTTCATGTTTTCCTAGATTACATGTTAGATATAATGAAAGCTGAGCTCACAACAGTTATGATGAAATAAAGGAAGGAATTAATTCAAGAGACTTTGAGAAAGTAAAATTAAAGTCACTTGTCAATTTGATTGAATGTATAGCATGAGAAAAACTTTATGATTGGAAAAACATACTGCTTCACAATTAATTCCTTCAATGAATGTTTATCAACTGCGTAAGTTAATTTCTAATTCTATTTGAAATCTAAATCTAGGTAAGGTAGAAATACTTAACAATATGTTTGAAAATGTTTTTTTAACTACTAGTGTTTTGGGTGTTTGGGATAAATTATGTATTTGCATATGTATTTTATATGCATATACACATATATGTATATGTGTGTGTACAAAACACCATATATACACACATATATATACATAGACATAATTTAAGTCTCCACTATTATATTGTTGTCAAAAACAAATCCCATTTTTAAACACATTAGAAGAATTATTGTAAATTACCACCATATTATGGGAAGATCAAGTCTTGAAACTGGTCACAATTGTCATATTAATAACATTAATAATACAAAGCATTAGCTGAGTATTCTTTATGTGCTAAAAACTGTGCTAGACACTTCACACAGATTATTTCATTGAAATCTCACAGCAAGTCCAGAAGGGGACACTATCACAATGTTTCCTTTATAGATGAGGCATAGAGAAGTTTAAGAAAGTTACTACACTCACAAGGGTTAAGAGAGAAAGAGAACAAGAAATTAAGCAGTCAAATAAGTCTG
This sequence comes from Cacajao melanocephalus, assembly GCA_963573385.1. Classification (NCBI taxonomy): domain Eukaryota; kingdom Metazoa; phylum Chordata; class Mammalia; order Primates; family Pitheciidae; genus Cacajao; species Cacajao melanocephalus. The sequence continues at coordinate 32,383 of CAUYLG010069743.1, forward strand.
TGTAGCTGATTACTGGGCTATACTCAGTATTGGTCTTTAAGAGGAAGAGAGGTAATACAGAGTTGACTCACAAGAGCACTGCTAGAATGCTGATGAGAGCTGACATAGATCAGATGCGGAACAATTTTAAAGGAAACTGGCAAGATTTGTCTGGTTACAATAAGTCTTGGATAGTGAGACAGGGCACAGTGAATGTTTCATAATATATTTTCCAATTTGTTTCTGTCCTATCTCTGGAACATAGAAAACACTACCCGAAATTACTCCAAAATCTATCTCCCTTTGGTTTACCCCAGTTGTCTAATGGCTAGAACTATTTAGAGATAGAGTGGGCCATATCCAGAGGCAATAAGTCCCCATGCCTGAATGTTACATTTGAAGAGTACTTAATAGGGGGAGTGCACAGACAGTGCAGGTCTCATTATTCATATAAATGAAAGTTAATACACAATGTCAAATAGAATGTTTCTAAAATGTAAATTAATGGTTCACATCTTTTAAGAATTATAATAAAGGGTATAAATTAAAGAAATAACCTAATTTTATAAAGACCATGCCAGTGTTTAATACTAATCAGATAAAATCATGAAATGAATTTCTGTTTCTGCTCCTTTGATTTAATATTACTATTTATTCAATTTTATATTATTTTCCCTACTATACAAGCCAAGGCACACATATTGAGAGGGATTAGACTGTCTAGTCAATAATGGTATTTTGTGGTAATAGAGTGATTTCAAGAACAATGCGTGTATTATTTCCAGCCATAAACAGATAAATCTGTGGGCTGCAATGGGAGTGACTGGTATTTCTAGGTCTGCTTGATCACCCCATTAAGTAGGTGATTCATCTGCTGTCTATCGTTAAAATTGGGATGATTTTCTCTTACTGTAAGATGACTGCATTTCTATTCATATTCAATTTCAATGAGTCAAGAAAAAACACAAAAGTCAGAAATAATGATAACGTGTTTCAGATACACAAATAAATTAGAAAGTGTCATAGAGCTCTACTACTTAGAGTTTAGTTTATATATAGTAACACAAAGTAATTAATAAAAATTACAGTAATAGCTAATACTGAGCATTTACTATATATGAAGAAATGTGCTACATGTTTTACACAGATTATTTCATGTATCCCCTGGAAATAGCCTATAAAGTAAGTGCCTTATTACACTGAGAGTAATTATGTAAATTTATCTCTAGTTGTTGGGGAAGTGGATAAATTATTTTACTTGATTATTTTACAATTATGGAAAGTTAGGATTTAAATAAAATATGATGATATTCTGCCTAAAACCCTGATGTGAGGCTTCAGTCTCCTAAGGTTCAATGTTGTTCAGAATTTAATGTTTGTTCGATATTGTTTAATATTCAAACAAAGGGAACTCATTGCCTCTGGTGGCACATGGTACAATGTCAGATTGGTATTGATTTTTTTTAGTCATCTGGGGTAGGAAGTGATATTTAGAGGAAAGAAAAAATATGTGTGTGTCTGTGTATGTTTATGTGTATTTAAATCTCATTATATACTTTATATATATACATTATATATATGTTTACATATGTGTGAATATAAGTATATATTTATAATTATATAATATAATTATATTTCTTTATGTATATTTCTGTTATATTATATTTACATATGTGTGAATATACTTATATGCTTATATTCACACATATGTAAATGTAATATAACAGAAATATACATATAGAAATATATATGTGTGTATATATGTACATTTTAAGAGTAGTTACATGAAAAGTCACTAGATCTGTTTTGCTCCAGAAAGAAAATGATTTAGAATTAACAAATAGATGTATCTGTGAGGTTGTTAAAGAAAAAAATGTAATAGATCCAAAATTCTAATTATTTAATCAATGAAAAAGAAAAGAAGGAAGGAAGGGAAGAAGAGAGGAGAAAAAGAAGGAAGGAAATGCTTTGTAAGGTGTTGAGTTTCTGCAATGGCCCAATTCATTTAAATGTTGGAAATCTGTCTGTCAGATCATTGCTTAAAAAGGGATTTGTGATGGGTTGAGATAAGATCAAAAAATTCACAGCATCCCTTAGAAATTAAGTATTTTAAATGTTTTTGCTTTAATGCTACTTGAAGGCTGGAGAATTATTTTGTAGCAAAATAAAGAAACTATTTCTTTTCTCTTTCTAATGTCTAGATAATTTATTTTATTTATTTATTTATTTTTTTGAAAGAAAGAAAAAGAGAGGAAAGAAAGTGAGAGTGAAAGAAAGAAAAAAAAAGAATGTAAGAGAGAAAGAAAGAGGAAGAGAAAGAGGGAGAGAGAACGAGATTCTTGTTCT